>JAABPQ010024904.1:0-18074 GCA_033439865.1 Alcedo quadribrachys | reverse complement strand
AATAATTTTATTGGGTTTTATTTTAATTACCCACATGCCTGCATGGCAGCTTATGCAACAACTCTCTGCTGTGTAAACCATTTGCAGCTAAATTGCTGGGCCAGTGTTCTATCTATGCAAACTTTTCAAATACAAGACATTGACTGATGACTAGTATGAAGTTTGTGTAGTATTTGCCCTCTCTCATTAAACAGCAGAGAATTCCCTAGATTAGCCAGTAACAGAGCTGGTTTAGAAATAGTATACATGGCTTGCAAAATACAAAGAATTTAAATTCTATTTTTTTCCCCACTTAAACCTTGAGAATCACAGCACTCACTTGGGACAGGAACGATGTCTTTGTCCAACCAAAACAAGCCAGTATCCTGTGATGAAGCTGGCTATGCAGAACACTAATGATTCTTTTTCCTTGTTTTAAACACAAGTGCTACTCTGATGCTGAACATATGAAAACATTGTTATTGGCATAGGGCTGTGAAAAGTTCCAGTTTTGAACTCTGTAGTTCTCATACCAAAAAAGTAGTGAAAAATAGTATCTCAAGCTAAGTAATTGCTCTGGACAACATGGGAACTGGAGACAATAGAGATGTGATGACAGAAAATGGAACATGCACACAGAAATGAACCTTGTTAACAACACATTTCCAACTGCAAAAGCCTGACTGTAATATGTAAAGACTTGAAAAACACAGCAGCTCTTCACACTGCACACAGTGCATGCTGCATGTACACAGAGGCATGCAGATTAATACACCCATCTTTAATGCATCCAGATTAATACACACGTGTTCTAACACTACACAACGTGGAAACAGGCTGAAGTTGGTAAGCAAAGAGTAGGTCCAAATGATAAGAGAGACAGATAAGGACACATTGTGCTGTACACTATTGTGTTGTCACTGAAGCACACTCACCATCTGCAGAAGATCAGAAGAAACCATCTGCATGCAGCACATGGCTGTTGCCAGAGCACAGACAATGGTGGAGATGATATTGAGAGCGCAGACACTGAACAGCAGGTCCTGTGAGGAGACAGACAGCAGAATGTCACCTCTACTGCAGGGACACAAAGGACAGGAAATATTTTTAGCCATTTGATAATAAACAATGTCAACTGCTCTCCATTGATATGGTCTTCTTTAACTGTGTATACAGCTAGTGGGTAGAGTTACAGAAACATCTGCCCTTCCACAGATCACCTCAGAAATATTGGTATTTCGAGTTTTCCAGTCCCCTGAAAGACAAGTTACTGCTTTCACAGTGGAGCCCAAGCTCCAGCTATGATGAAAAAGATGCTAGGAAACAGACTTCTGATTTTAAAAGAATACATACAGAAATTTCATTGCTTTCAGTAGTGTAAATATACAACTCAGGGTTCTGTGTTAAAAAAAAAAACCAAACAACCAAATAAAATCAATGGAAACTCTAGCACAGAATAGGTCATTTTATCCTGTAGTGGGTCCTCTGTGCATCTGAAGCATACCTATGTATGAAAGCAATGCCTGCATCTGGGCATTTCACCTTGTGTTGATATAAGAAGTGTTTATGGCCATTTTGGTTATTTGGTTAGTTTTTTACTTTTACAAAACAAAAAAAAAACAAAACAAAACAAAACAAAAAAAAAACAACAAACAAACAAAAAAAAAACAACCCAAAGATTTCTAATAGAACATGAAGTATTTCTGTGTACTGCATAGAATAAAATGGAAGAAACATTTGAATTACAACAGAAACATTTTTATAGCAAAGGTGTAACTACAAAACAAAAGCATCCATCTCTTCCAATCACTGGATTTCTAGTTACTCTCCCAACAGTCAGTGAGAAATAAAACTGACTTAGCATGCTGGTGACATTTCCAACGTGCTACAACTTTGCTGCAGCAGTTGCATAGCTGTTACACTTGTGACAATAACGTGTCTCAGTATTCTAAACAGTCAATTAAAAAAAGGATCTGAGAAAAAGCAATCACAGAAAACAAAATTAAAAGTTAATATTCAAGTAAAAACATTCACTGTGCAAAGAATATTCCATAGGATCTAGGCTTAAAAGAGTATTTAGTCAGTACATAACTTCTCCCACTATAAAATCAATGCACTGGGTGATGACAGCAAGGTGTGGGTTTACTCTGCCACCGTAATTGCATGCTCCAGGAGTGACCTTCATTTGAAGATGGAAATGGTAGCCTGGGGAATCAGGCAGACATTAAATGGGTCAACAAGTTCTAGTCATTAAATAACTTACACTGAGCCAGATTTGCTCTTGATGAACAGGTCAGTAGTTCTCTGTCTTCTTGGCCAGCCCCTCAGCCAGGGGAATAATGAACCGACAGCACTAGCAGCAAACCCTGGAAGGGCCAATCTCTGCCTCACACAGGGGGTGAAACAGAGGACTCATTCCAATACAAGGTCACAGAGACACACTTAGAGTATTCAAATGGAGGTAAAGAGGGAAGTCAATCCCTAGGGATGCAATTAGTTAACAGTGGCACAAAAAGAGGCTGGGACTCTGCATGCTCTGCTTTCCATCTATAAATGTAGGCACAGGACATCAAGGCCAAGACCTAGAGCAGAAACAGGATTCTCTCTTAGCAGTAAGAAACTTCATGTGTTGCTTACTACAGCCATGGAGAGCCAGAAGATTTAGGTAAACTAAACGTATAGCTTAATAACATTTATGCTAAATAATAAATTCTACATCAAAGTCATAAATTAGGATCCAATCCAAAGACTCTCATTCAACTCAAACGCCTCAGGACAGACTCAGCTGTGCATCTCTCACTCATGACTGGTGTTTCTTTGATCTGTTCCTAAAGATCCCACAGCTTCTTCCCACTGTTCCAATGTTTCTCTTTACCACCAGAATCCTCCTCATGTCCACCCCACAGCTGAAAGCCATTTCTCCTTCCTCCCCCAGCTGCTGACAACAGGCTGCCATACACAGACTGACACCTTCCACCTGGATGATCACACCTGGAGAAGTCCTGTCCTCCTCTGCAGCATGACACACAAACCCCATCTCCTCCACCTCTGATGAGGTTCATTCCTTTCACTTGGTCCACACCTTCCAGGCAGGGTTCTATATTGGGCACAACTGAGGCCTTGCAAATGCTGCCTGTGTCAGAAAGACCATTTCTCGTGCTTCACAAGCCATCCTCATCCTCACGCAGCCTGCAGTGGTGATTTGAGGGCTTTTGCAATAGCACAGCATTGATTTCTCTTTTGGCCAACATAACCCCAGAGCCTTTCCTGTCGAATGACTGTTCTCTTCATCCTGCTACAAGGTCAAGACAGAAGCAACATCATAAAGACAAAACTATTTTTATTGGAGAGAAGCCAAAACCCAAACCTCATTCTCAGTTATACTTATCTCACATTTAATAAAAATAAGGAATAAACCAAACCATTTCATACTACATGGACAGAGAGCTAAAGAATTAATTTCTCTTCCCCCAATTCCTTCCCCCCTACACTCGAAAACACAGAGGAAAACCAAGTAAAGCTTTTAATTTCTAGCTATTTTTTCCTTTTCCACCAGTAATTCTAGAGAACCTCACCAGAGACTGTCAAACCAATGGCTTTCATTCTTATTTACAAGGTTTAAATTTTTAACAGTGAAGATAACTAAGCAATGATTCCTCACTAGCACTAGATATTTCTTAAAAGCAAGATTACTTCTTTATTTGCTTTTCAGTTGCATTTTTGTTGTTGCTGTTGACTTTTTTGGTGGTGTTTTGGGTTTTTTTTCCCTGAAATCTGTTTCAACTCAAACGGGAATCTACCCACAAATCAACAAACAACCCTTTTCCTTTGCTCCCCCTTCCCTTCACCCCCAATCAAACATTAATCAGCCTCAGGCAACTTAGGTGTGTGTTGACCAGCTTTTGGTCTTCTACTAGAAGGATTCTTACAGAATATGCTGTAAACCAAGGGAATAGGCTGATTCTTTAACTGTGGAGGAGTCATCAAGGTATTTGGAGAAATGATGGTCATAAATGAAAGAACTACAACTAACAAATAATTAGGACAAAACAGCTCAATGTGCTACCTCGAAAACAAGGAAGAATTTCAAAGAATCTCAGAACAATGTTTTTAAAATGACAGAATTCCATTAAATGTTAGTGACAAAACTCTGGACATCAACAGAGACAAAAATGGCTGAGTCAGCTTCAGAACCTGCAAGCCAGGGCTATCTAGATCATGCTGAGGGCTGGCACACTAACCTGCTAGATGCTCTTTAGTGTTTCTCAGCTAGCTTTGGAAAGCTGGTTTTCTGTGTGTGCACTCTCTCTGCACCTTAGGTTGCCTCCTTCTCCCTCCCTTTTCACCTCTAGGCATACTCAAGCCTTGAAAACCTGTTCCCACAGCTCTCCCTCTTTCCCTTATCCCTCTGTATCACCAGCGTGCAAGTGCTGCTGAGATGAAGAAATGGAAGTGACTGAAGGCAAGAGAAGAGAAAATGGCAAAAGGGATTCAACGATTGTCTCTCCAGTTTTGTCAAAATGGAAGGTTACCAGCAGGTAAATTTCAAGATGAATTACTAAAAAAAATCCATAAACAAACAAAACAACAAATCACAATGAGCACTGCTACACAATCTTTTTTTTGGTGCTGTTGCAGAGTCTTAGAGAGACACAACCAGTATTTTCAAGTGCAGTACCTTTCTGACAAGTGACTACATGAAAACGTATGTCCTCTGAATCTGAACCTGTGTCCAAAAGCTTACAGAGCACCTTTAAATAGGAGCTGTATTACAAAAGCCAAGTCATTTTTAAATTGTGGATGTTTAAGTTGGGTTTTTTTTATATATCTTGTACTCCATAGATATAATTTTTGGATACAATTCAGTCAGAACATCATATAATAAAACCATACAGGATTATACTGAAAGAGCAATTTATCCTCAAAACTCTTTTTCTTTGTTTTCCATTAACTGCTGGTGATAAGACAGTCAGATGGTGTAACACTGGAATAAGGAAATAATTGGCCATTGATTTATCACTTCAATAACTCAACTGCAGGAACAATCATTTAACAAAGCAATTCAGAACAGCTGTTAGCACATGCAATTACCTGACAGAAGCAAAGAAAATGTCTGGAATGAGACAGAATCTCAAAAGAAAACTGACAATGGCATGAGTCCCCCACTAGTGATGGGAGCTGTGGCAGAACAGAGGCACTCACTGCAGGTCTGTTCAAATGCTGCCCTTCCAAACGTCCTGAGCACTACTTCTCACAGCAGATAGAGCCCAGCTGGAACACCAGCAGCATGCTCTACTGGTGAGCCACAGCCACAGACTTCCTTCACCTTAGACAACAAAGTTCTGACTGAATTGACTCTTCATTGCCTTCCAGTACCAGCTGTAGGAAAGCCATGATAGCTGCCCACAGCTGGAATACAGCTGTACTAGCTGTAACAACACGTGCATTCAACAGGAACAGCAAAAACTCAAGGCCATTATTCATCCAAGGTATAAGCATCAAGGAAAAAACAAAGCTTCTCTGAAACTTCCTTTTATATTTAACCACCTACCACAAAATACTGTTTTGTAAGGAAGGCAAGAGGCACCCATCACACCAAAGAACTTTGGCATAAGCCAAATACAATTATAAGCTTCAGGATAATTGTTATTTCAGAAGCACTGATGGCCTCAAGTAATCTGTCTCCTTTTACCAAATCATTACAGGAGCTCCTAATGCCCTTTGGCTTTTACTTAGGCCAAAATAAAACAAGAATCTCTGGACATCTTCACAGCTCAGCTGAAATGTAGACTTTGGTAAATATTTAATCCTCTCTTGCCCCTTCATATCATAGCAATGAACTGTACTGTCAGTTAAGTTACATGCACAAGTATCAAACCAGGGAATTCAGGCACACACCACCAAGATGCAGCACTATTACCAAAAAATAATCATTATCTCTGACAAATATGATGTAGAAAATTAGCCATCTGTGCTGCTTACACAGAATTGAGACACTAATTAAACCTATTTTACTCCAGAAGGAAACAAAGAACAGATCAATGCTTCCTGTCCCCACTTCTCTGTCTCTACATTTGTTTACATTTAAAATATTTATGATTTTTTTTTTAATTTGTTGCTTATGTTCCTATTACCCTAAAAAACCCCCACCACAATCCAAAAAAAATCCCATTAAAAACTAGCCAGTACTTCTTAAGACTTCTCATGTGTGCAACAATATTGAACAGGCAATTCTCTTAATGACACATTTTGCTGGCTCCATTGATCATTTTCCTGGGGAAGTAAAATGTTTTTAGTCTTGGAAGCTCTTAAGTCCTTTACACTTTGTAAAGATTAGTCAATATACAGTAAAAGGAGTAAAATAAGCTTGCTGATGTGTAAAAAGAACACTGTAATCTGTGAGCCTGAACATATGAATCTCAACATCCACACTGATGGAGGGCTAAACCCAGCTTCACTTTTGCAGTTGTGTGGAAATAATTTCTTCTCTTGTTGATTGACTTCAATTATGTGTTTCATTTCTTACACCACCATAACCTGAGAAGAGCTAATGAGCAATACCAGTTTTTCACCCATGAAATTAGTGTCTGTGTTCTGTTCTTGTTTATTAATTCAAGGACAAACATTCTTTTAACTCAAATTATAACTTCATTTCTTCTAACTGGATAGAGGTATGAAGAACAGTAGAAAAACCTGATCCTAGGAAGATTGTCTTTGCTGACAAAGAATCAACCCCCAATATCTGTGAATCTGTGAATTCTGCACCATAAGGGTCTCAAATGCACGTTGAACTGTAAATGGAGAAAGGGTGAATGTTTCATAAAATAGATTTAAGGTATGAAAGTATAACACAGTACACTATTTTACAGGGGTCTAAAATATTTCCTGTATTTTTAAGGAAGCAGTGTACAGCTGCTACCTAAGAAAAAGAAACTCAAGTATTCTCTGCTTGGATGCAAGTTTGCATATCTCTTACCAACTTGGGTGTCTACATGAAATTTAGGTCTGGAGAGATGCTAGAGTCTCCTGGAAGACTAAGGTTCCATAATACAACTGAGTCAGGATGGAATCAACAGATTCCAGCCATGGAAAGACAACTTTCCAGCCATATGAGAGAAATTCACAAGTGTTCATTCATTGTCTTAAGCAAGGAACAAAGGCATTCATGAGGAAGGGCAAGCATGAGCAAAGTATGTTATACAACATGTTACCTAGACCTTCTGAATACTTGAAGCCCAACTATTTAGACTACAAAGACCACACTGAACTGCTCTATTTTTTATATCTATTTTTGGTATCTAGTATGGTAAATACACTCTGAGCACGGAGAATATTTTTTGGTTACCTGTTACTAAGCAAGAAATGAATCCAGCCATTTTAAAATCTGGTAAGAAATGACTTAGTCCACACTGAGCTTTATCCAATTTGAAGCAGATTTAGTCTTTTAGGTAAGTCACTCAGCAAAACATCGTGCACTTGGTCATACAGCGAATCTGATGGAAGTCTGTTCTCATAACTCTAAAAAGCATGTTAGAAGTCATCCTCCTGTTTTGCCACTGCAAACATGCTCTTCTGGAGGCTGGCTCATCAGGAATCTCAGTCACAACACATTTAGATTCAAAGGAGAGGAGAGGAAAGGAAAGATTCACAGACTGCAAGAACCCCAAGTACTAACTGCTGCCCAGCTTACAAACTCATCAATGGAACTGGTAACCTGAAAAAGACACTATTTCTATTGGACTTTAATTTTATCAGCTCAGACCAGAAACTTGTGCTGAAACTAGAAAGGGGAAGATCAGCTTTTTCCATAGCCTGAACAGTCACAATTCTACAGAATCACCTTAAGTAAAGTAGGAACTAATAATTTAAATACCAAAATAATCACTTAGCATACATGACTGCAGGTAGTCCAGGTTGTGTAATCTTAAAAGGAATTAAAAGTACCCTACTGGATTATTACTAACCCTACACAGCACAACCCTCTCCTCTTACGTGCAAATAGCAGTCAGGAACAAGACATTGCAAAATAATCCACTCCTCTAAATACCTAACTTCATCCTCTCAAAGAACCATCTCGAGAAGTCTTGTTGCATGCATATCTTGAATAAATTCAGGCTATTCTGAGTTTAGAAAGAAGGAATCATTTTCACAGATGAAAGCTGTCAGGAAAATTCAGTCTTCACACTTAAATGAACATTTACAAGAGAAACACAGTTCATTACAATTTCACCTACAAAGCAAGAGATTCACTTCAGACTCCCAGGGCAGCATTTGATGCTCAGTCAGAGGTAAGACTGTTAATAAAGGCAGTTCATTTGTACTGGTGTCACCACAGAGAAGACTCAGGACCTTGCCTGAAGTACCATCAGCAGTGTAATCCAGAGATGACAAGATGTCATCACCAGGCCCATGTGTGTTTCTTTCCACAGCTATGTGTGTGTGTAGCTAGAACATGATTTCCCCTCCCACACTGTTGCTGTTTCCACCTGAACAAAGCAAGCTTGCACAGCAATACCAGATGACTGAGAGATTTGATGCTGATGCTGCTTTGACACCTTCATAAATTTGTGAGCCTCTAAGAATTTTTCCAGTGGAGCTTCATCCCTTTAGATTAATTCAGGTCTATGCAAAAGAGATTTGTGCTCCTGTCCTGTTCAACAGTTCCCTTGGTACCCTAAAAACCCCGACACTCTGGCAATAAACTCCTGCTTTAGGCATTAGAATAGCTTCTCTCTTGTTTGGACAGAAGGTAAGAGCAAAATGAGCTCAAGTGAAGCCTTTCTCAAAATGGAAAAAAATATGCAATTGCTTCCAAGCACAAAATAAGGTAACATCAGAAAGCATTCTCTTCACAAGATCTATTGCTTCTGGCAAACAATTATCTGAAGGGACTGTTTTTCAGATATTTAAGTAATGAGCTTTTTCTCTTTTACCCAAGAGGTTTCATGTTTGACCTTTTAAGATTTTAAAATACCAAGATTCCCTTAATTGTAAAGTAAGGCACTCTATATAAGAATAAAATAAAACATTTTGCCATCACTTCATGCTTCAGCTCATATTTTTCTTTGAGGAATTTTACCAAATTTTACCCTCACAAGAGAGATGTCCCCTTTATCATCTTTGTAGCTCTCTGCTGGACTCCCTCCAGGATTTCCCTGTCCCTCTTGAACTGGGGAGACCAGAACTGTTTTGAACTTTAAAATATAGCTTCAAATATCAATGCAACTTAGCAGTGTATTATAGGACAAATCCCTATACTACAGTATAAATCCCTATAGTGTACATCCCTAAGATCCGTATCTCACTGAATTTCACTACTTCATTATATTCTGTTGACTTTAATGAAGCACATACTTGGGAGCTGTAGATGCAGAGTAAGTTCTGTTGAACACTAAATTAAACCTAAAATGAATCAATACCTATTTGGGTGACTTAGTGTGGATGACTGTGCTCTGGCAGGGGGGGTTGGACTAGATGATCTTCTAGGTCCCTTCCAACCCCTGACAGTCTGTGATTCTCAGGCTAGGGTTGTTTGACCAATTCTTTCATGATTTCCTTACCAGTTTAACATCTGTTTTTTAAATAACCTCTAATAAAACCATTAAAAACTGAGTGTGTCATATAAACCCCCTTCCATGCAAAGAAGCACTCAGTTCTGTTGCATGAAGACTGACAAAGACCACCACCTACTCCTCTTTTCATCACACACTTCTGTCACTTCTGAGTGCTCACTAAAAATGAACCAAGCTGTCAGTTCTGGTAACACACCTTTAGGGTCAGCCTCACAATATTGCACTCCTGCAGAGGGTTCAGCTTCAGTGTCTCTCCCAGGTTACTGCAGCCTGATGTTTGGTGCTGCATTTCACAGCACACACAGACACCGTCACTGTCAAATTTAATCTGTGGAGAAAAAAAATGGGAAAAGTAAGTACAAGTCAACAGAAACACACTTACCCAAGACTACATTCACACTTCTTGTGACAGTACTGACTGTTAAATGCCTAATGAATATGTCTACGCAGAGCTCCCTGCAGCCAAATGTCTTCCACTGGCTAAGACAAGCTCTAAAACCAGGTAAAATACAGAAAGAGGATACAACACCAAAGAGACTGGTACCTTTTATTCCTCTCCTTTTTTTAAAAAAAAAAAAAGCTTTTCAGGGACAGATGAAACAAGAGTAACTCAAGTGAATAAGCATTAAATCACACCCAATGGGGAAATACAAAACAATAATTTTAAGAAGTCAGAAAATACATTATACAGCCATGGTCACAAGTAGAACTCATAGTTACACATACGTGGAAAAACAATTACAAAAGAAACCATGCCATAGACATGAGAAAGAGAACACAGGATGAAGAAAAGCAGAGGAAGGAAGAGGTACCTGTCATCTCATGTATTTTTACTTTGGAAAAGTATTGCTCTCTATTTTCCTATGTTCAGTTTGTTTTGAATACAATAAGCACCTGATGTTTCTCCATTCTGAAAAGAATGATGCCTCCTACAGACTTGCACTGGAGTGTGCCTTGCTAAGAATACTGCACCCTCAGCATTCTCAATATCTACAGTTAAGATATTTGGGAGTGATTCTAAAATCACAGAATCTCAACGTGTTGGGGATTGGAAGGGACCTTGAAAGATCATCGAGTGCAATCCCCCTGCCAGAGCAGGGTCACCCAGACCAGCTCACACAGGAATGATCCCATTCACCTCAATTAAAATACTCATTATATTGATTCTTCCTCAGTAAAAGAAAACAAAACAAAACAACCCACAACCAAACCCAAACCACAATACGAAAACCACAGCAATGGTTATTTTCCTGCTTCCTTCCAACAAATAATTTTTTAGATCAAAATTTAACTCAGTAGATTTTTTTACCTAGCCTGTTAATATGAACTGTCACTGCTTTCAGCTTTCTCAGTGTGTACTTCTGGGCTTTCTCCACCCCCTTTGTGCAGGGTATTTAAAGGTCTGACAGTGGGATACAATACCATCAGTTCTCCAGTTCACTAGTTGCAATTCAATCTGGGTTAGTATTGAGGAAAGTCATTCACATCACATGGGAGCCCCCTGAGCTATGAATTTAAAAAGCCAGATCTCAGGTTTCTGTACTCCAACTATTAGTAGTAAGAATGACACTCAGGAGAAACCTGTAAAGAGTAAAAGATTCCATTTCTGCATACTCAGACAGTCCTATATTCCTCCAAGTAAAGACAGAGTAGAGTGGCTGTGTGGTGAGAGATCTGCATCACCATATTACTTGCTCTTTTACATTAAAAAAAAAAAAGGAAAAAATTTTTCCAGACACAAATCTGAAAAACATTCTTAATGCAAACATTCACTGATCATTTTTACTCCAAATTCTCCCTAGGATGTTGCCAATTTCCTGAACAAAGACGGACAGCAGCATTACCTCACACAGCCTTATGCACAGAATCATTCCAATGGAGTCTTTTATTACTGCTGAAGACCTCAAAGATTGTGTAAATCATTCATATCATCTTCTTAACAGTTGCTTTTTTTTTTTAATCCTATCAAGTCTATCTAATACTCTGCTCATATGCTGGTGACCTGAAGAGTAGCTGGAAGAGCAGAAGGAAGAGTCCATTAAAAAACCCATCCTAAACTCTATCATAGGAGATGGTTGCCATAAGCAGTGATGAAAGTAGGATGCTATCTCAGCAGCCTTCAGTTCCTGAGACTCCAGACTGCCCTCCTGACAGGAAAATTTGGAAAAGACTTGGAAAAAAAAAAAGTCTGGGTATGTAAAATGCACCATTGCACATACACTCAAAAAGCAGCACTGGAGAGTCACTGCTCACAGTGACTGGTCATACTCTAAGCCATAGACACTGTAAAAGAACTAAAAGTAAAATAACATTTAAAAAATAAAATAGTTTGAGTACCTTTATAATAGCTGTGTCCTGTCTAATTAGCAAACAGCTTAATTCACAAAGCTGCTTTACCAATTTCAGACACTGTGGGGTTTTTCCAATTCCTGTACTCTCTGAATACACTTTTTTTCTAAGGTGAAACATCTGAGCAAAACTCAGCTACATTTTCTGATCAAAAAAGCTCAGTTCTTCAGATCAATAGGAAATAAAAAGCCCTAAATGCCACTGGGGAGGTCTTGCTCCTGAACCCCTCTGGAAATGGTGTCAACTCTTAGATAAATGCTACAAAGAAAGTTCCAAAGCTACACTTTGAATTTAGAGCTGTGTCAAATTCTGCAGCCAGAATGCTACAGCACATTGCATAAAGCAAATCAATATGGTCTTTGGCTGCTAAAAAGGTGTTACAACAAGGCAAATGGACTTCAAACAAAGCTACCTACTGCAAGATCATTTATTCTCTGATTCATACTGGCCCTGTTCAATGGAAGATAGTCACTGACTCACCAGGGGATGCATCTGACATTTCTACCATGGAACAGTTCCCAAGGCTACTTTTATCTCCTATCATGAACAGGTGTCACAGAAGGAAGGCTGAAAAGAAACACACTTGTTTGGTCAAGATTCCCCCATCTACCAGAGATCCTGGACTCATTCTGAAAGATGCTCCATGAGAGATGCCCAGTGACTCTCTAATTCAATTGTCTCCCTTTAATTCAATTCTTAAAGCTAGTTCCAAGAGTTCACATGGAAGACCCTGCAAAACACAGGGCCAATCTTAACAACCACAGCATGTTCCAAACCACTGCAGATTTGCAAACAAACTGCAAACCAAAACTCTGCTTTACTCTTTGGCTCACACTCTGGGAGAGCTTTCCAGGATCTGCACCTCTTCCTTCAAATGCCTGCCAGGTGACCTCTTCACTTACTTGTGTCTCTGTGGTGGGGAGCATAGAACACAAAGAACCCTCTGTTCAGGAGCTGATCTCTGACATCCATCTCTATGTCAACCTGCAGTGCCTTTGTTTTTCCTCACTTTGTCTATTCCAGGGAAAAAATAAGATTTTTTTTCTTTATATGTTGCTATACCACTGGACAATTTCAGCTTCAAACTGAAAACTAACTTAGGCAATCTTTCAGAGATGCTATCAGTACCAACCTGAATAAGCAGCTGAGAATTTGATTAAAACTTGAGTGGTTTCTTTTAAGTCAGTAAGCAAACCTACAGTAAGACAGGTACACCCTATAAAGACAAATACAGACTAAGAAAGAAAACATTAACAATATTCTATCTTGTGCAGTAAAAGATTATACAATAAAATATACAAATTGCTCCACATACAAGTCAAACACCATGTTTAGATTTTTTTTTTTTTTTGCAAAAGAAATGTATAAACCAGAAATGTTGTTTCTCACAAACACATGAGAACAGCTTGAGTGTGTAACTGCTCTGTACACATCCTACTCTCACTGACCTAAAGCACTACCTTGAGATTTTGGCAGCAAAATCTACAGTTAATCATGGGGAAAAAAAATTCCAAACATATTTTCTTAACATGCCATTACAGCCACTGCTATGTTTTTCCTCCTCAGTGTTGGGTGTCAATAAGCCACAGGATAAAGAGCACAAATACACAAATTACACATTCAAAATGGTAACACGTTTCATATTCACACAAAAACATAGATGATGGAATCTGCAATAGATTTCCAGTGTTTAAAGCAGAAGAAAACCTTTGTCTCACATGCTTTTCCTTCAAACACTACATGTGAAACTCTTCTGAATGTAAACACAATATAGTAGATACTACTATCATTTTTCAAACCATACATTCAGTATGAATGAGTTTGAGAGACATGCTAAAAGAAAAACAGAATTTGTTTTTTATCTGACTTTTGTACTGAACTCTGCTTGTAAATTTAACAGTGTTTTTTTGTTTGGTAGAGTTACAGGGAATAACTCCATGTCCAGTGGCACGTCTGCAAAAGCTGGATTTTAATTACAATATGATAGAGTCCTAGTGAAATGAAATTGTTCTCATCTAGTCCACCACACCATGGCAAAGCTACTGAGTGTTTCATTATGCTCCAAAAATCAAAGCTACCAGTTGGAACTTTTGTTTTATCTTCATTTTGCAGCTCAGAGTTACACTAGTCCAGAGGAAAATGTGCACGTTTCACCTGTGGCAGGAAGGCAAAGCTCAGTGAAGCACAAATGAAACTACCTGATGCCTTTTCATTCACTAGCCAATTACACTGCATCTGGTAAAAATTCAAGACCCTATTTGCAAGGTTCTTGCTTAGTTGACTTCAACTGCCATTAGCCTGGTCAAACAAGCAAATGTTTCCTTTAGATTCTGCCACTAGAGACCCAATGGGGAAGGTGCATCCTGGGGGAGTTCTCACATGCCCCCCAGCAAACCTCTGAACCCCAAAATGCCTACCCAAGGGCAAATCCTAGTTCCACCTGCAAACTCTGCCTACCCATGGAAAGCATTTGTTTGCTAGCACACCCCTCCTCCACTCTGCATGAGAGCAGGAGCAGAGAAGGCAAGACAAGAGAGAGAAGAAGTGGTGTAAATACACAATAAAAGAACCCAAGGCTGGCAATGTTCAAGTTCAGATTGAATAGAGTGCCACTAAAATCACTGGATCCAGGATATTTTGGAACACCACCAAATTTCCAAGTGGAAAACATGAACTGAAGCTTTTTTTTTCCCTTTTTTCTTTTTTTTTTTTCCTCCCCAAAAAACTAAGAAGACAAAAGGGAAAAAGAAAAAGCAACTCTTGATGAAACAGCTTTTTTATTCCTTTTCAATTTCACCTTATCCAAAATGAATTTATTTCTTTTCAGAGTCAGGAACTCAAGGGTCTCCCAGATGGACTATTTCACAGGAAAGCCCTCCCTTCCTCTCTGGGGTCACTGCTGGATTTCCAGTCAGCTATCTGCCTCCATCCACCTGTTTTCTACAGAGCTGTCACCCACACCACACCTGGAGACTGGAACAGCACAGAAAGCTCAGCAGAGTATCTCAGCTTTTCCAGACCCCCTTAATGAGGGAGGTGCAGACCTGCCACTTGGAAACAGGATGGAAGGAGGTAGGAAAACAAAACACAGGTTCAGAAGCTGCCTAAACAAGGTGAAGGCATGTGACAGATCACACTCAAATGCTTTCCTGGTCTGTATTTTTCTTGTGCCTTTTGAAGTATTTGCCAAAACACGTAAATATTGTTTTAACTTAAGGTTTATTAAATCCATTGTGTGCAAATGAAAGCCTGAAGGCCTTTACTGGAAACCTCAGAACAAAGGCAGAAAACAACAGCTGAATCGAAGAGGTGCAGAAGCACTTTGTGGAGTCTTCTCTTGGCATTAAGACAGAAAAATATCTTGGGGTGCACATATTCAGAATAATTCCTGAATCCTGTCAGTACACACACAGTTTGAACAGATGGAGTCACCTGACAGCCAGATTATATGACAAAGAACACTGATGTGTATGATCCATGAACATTCTCCAGTCATTTCTCAATCTTATCATTTCATCACTTCCTTCCTGAATTGGGGGGGGCAGGAAGGAATGTTTTGTTATTTACTTTAAACAGAGAATCAGAGATTTCAGGCATGAATTTAGTTCTGTAGGCATCTTTGAAAGTTCAAATTATTCTATATTTTATTTAGCATAAGTAACACATTGACTTTGGAAACTAAAACAATACCACGAAAAACAAAACCCAATGTAATTTGTCAAATGAAATACTAACATGCACACACCAAAACATTTCTATCAGTACATCACTGGCTACACAAGGAGCTATGGGATGAAATCTTGATACTGCTGACACCAAATGGTAATCCCTGCAGTACTCTGATGTGTCCTGTACTCTCCTGAAGCATCATTTGTACCATGACACCAAGAAGCAAGTCTTTCTAATATGACAACTTGATTTTTTGAGGTGCCAAGACCCTGTAAATACAGTAGCACTTTAACTCTTAAACTTTTCCCAACGTGATGTTTCATGTTGTAATAACTACAGATGGGTCTAGTAAATATACACTTTGGAACATTCAGGGCCTCTGCATGAAAACCAAACCATCCTGCTCCTTCTCAGAGAGTTGCTGCTCATTACTCACCAACTGACATCCTTCCAGGGACTTGACCAGCTGAGCATTCTGGCAGGACAGAATGGAACCAGCCAGGTTCAGCATCACACACACTGCAGACAGCAGCATGAAGAAGGTTATCTGGAACAAACCAAACAGCCCATCATTATTCACTGCAGGTGGCAAACAAGGGGAAAAAAAGTAGCATTTAGACCTTCAACAGCTTTCAGCCTGTCCTACCACTGCATGGGAGGTAACAAAGAAGAAAGTATTCTCTCATCTGACAACATCCTGAATCTCACACTGAAAAAGCTAACTCAAAACTAGATTTGACTATCAAACCTTTCCCTCCAGCCACTTCAAAATCTTCCATTTATCCCCCACTTTTATCACATACTCCTACAATTTCATGGGTTTTATGAACAAGCATAGTGAGTTTGTATAAGGTGGGAAAAAAATATTAAAATTCTGAATATATGTAACTACTAGGTTCTTAAACAACAACTGCAATTTAAGCATCATCCTCCATGTCAACTACCCAGTGTGTAACTACTCCTTTGCAACCTTCCACTGTTCTCACAAGATGTTATCTTTCATCCATGCACATGCTACAGATATTTTTAAATCCAAAATGTTAGCCTTTTTTTTAGTGTTTTTCAAATGAAAAAACAGGAATTGGAATACCCAAGCCTTATTTAACATAAAAAAAATTCATAGCAACGATATACATAAAATTAAATTGGTCTCCATTGCGTACTGTGAAAGAAAACAAGATTTCGACCATTTTTACCATTTCACATTCCTACATTGTGAGAAAAAGAATCTGTGACAGCTCTCTGACAAAGTTCAAACTTCTAGGATAAGTGACATCCTGCTGTTACCTGTAACAACAGCAACTAGATCGTGTCTGTGTCTCTAGAGACTGTCACATATGCAGAGAAACACTGACCAGGATAAAATCTGCACTAATTAATACCTTGCAGAGTCAGTATTTATATATCACCTCATTTCATTACAATTCCTTCATTTTTGCAATCTTCACCACTGTAGCCCAAGAGCTTTGTGCACTTACCTTTGCTAATACAGCCAAATAAGATACTTGCCAAGAGTGACAGTTGTTAACACATTCCAAAGTTAACTGCAAAGTCATTCCAACAGTTAATGGAACTTTTACCAACATTAGGGAATGGGAGCTCTTAATTCTTTGTTTCTTATTTTTGATATTGCCAGTATTTCATCTGCTAACCTGGCATTGCAAACTGTCCTGGAGTTAGTCCTCAGCTGGGCTGGACATGCAGTTGGAAGGGAAAACTTGTGACTTGTGCCAGCCTTTTTCAAACCCCCCTGCCTCTCACAGAGCACAAGGAGCCTAATCAATGCAAGAATTTCCAATATCCACACTGAAAAGACTTCTCAGCTCAGTACCAAACAAGGTTTTCACTGATGGAACAGGACACACCTGTTCTGCTGTTACCACAGCTTCTGAGGTGAAGTTCACCACCGTGCTGGAAGCCACCCCAGAAAACAACCAGCAATCTTTAAACTCTGCTGCACTGACAGAACTTTCTCCCCACCCAAACTATGATTGGATTTGGGGCACAACAGAATAAATGTGGCTTGCAAACTACCATGCTGGTAGTGTTTTCCTGATAAACATTGCCTGAAGTGATGCTTCAAAGCTGCAGGCATGCAGATCAGATTTAAAATAACCCAGTTAAATTCTCTCCCTTCCCAGTTCTAGGATTCTACCACATTAAAAGCTGTCTCAAAAAATACTCCCTTCGTTCTAAAATTTGGCATTTCATTTGGTGCCACCTTTTGCTTGGAAAGAAGTATTACACCCTGTTGACCTTTTCCAGGACAGTAATGCCTTCCATAAAATTGGATCTGTCTTATTGAAGAGGACAAGTCATTGTCCCTATCACTCACTATTCCTGTCATCCTTTACACTTCTGCAGTGAGGTAATTGGAAATACCCTCAGCATTCAATATGTGACTTTAAACTGTGATCATACACAACAAGTTATTATGGCCTGTTCTGTGCTTCTTTTCCAGTAAAGGAAATTATGTGTATTATATATACACATACATATTTTATA
>JAABPQ010024902.1:0-43028 GCA_033439865.1 Alcedo quadribrachys | reverse complement strand
CTCAAAAAAAAAAAAAAAAGAGTAATATAGGGAAAAAAACTTAGAAATAGCTTTAAGAGAAGGTTTGAGACTTAACAGCATTTTCAATACATTCAGATGCAATTTCCTGATCAAGTATTTTCTGACCAAACAGCATTTTTATCAAACCCTACATCTATTTAGAATATAATAGAAAAGCATAAGTGACTAGTTTGTTAATGAGAAATCAAAGTGTCAAAAGCATCATGGGTCTTGAAAGTCATTAAGATCCTTGTTCACTATTATTTTCAGGTCATTATGTTTTCTGTTCAGGTTAAGATTCTTAGGAACACACCCATAGCATGATGTTCTCACATGATAAATTCACATTTAAATTAATCATCTATTAGGATTTCTTCTCGAAAAGAGAGGGGTGGTTTAGATATATTGGTGACACTGTTTGTGATTGAAAAGATGAGTACTAGATATTACCATAATACATACAATACTTAGGATTGTACTATCAAAGAGTAATTTTTAAGTACTTCTTCCTGGCAGAAAACCATTGTATCCCTCGATGTCCAAGAATACACACAAATCAAAGTAATTTACACAAAGAATTGACCTTTGGCAATGAAGAGCAATTAATCCATTGCTGGATTAGTGCTTATTGGTGATCATTAATTATTCATTCCTAAAGTAATTAACACTACCTCTCTTATGAAGTTAAAAAAAGAAGAAAACCCCCACACTTTCAGATCATTAAAAGGAAGCCCTCATCTTTTGGGAGTTCTTTTGCATTTCATAGTGGTTTTGGTGGGGTTTGGATTTTGTTAATTTAGGGTTATTTTTATTTAATCTTAACTGAAGGTGCCCATTCTTCCTTCAGATTATGTTCCGAGCCCCTGTAAACAAGAGGCAGTGCAACTTGCTTCCTTCAAACTGCAGGAGCAAGGAAACTTTGTGAGAAGTGAGCAAATTATTACAGCCTTTGGTATGCTTTCCAACACTATGTAATTTTCCAATTATGCAAATATCCCAGTCTATAAGGAGCAAAAGTTTTGTTTTACACAGGAAGTGACATAAATATCAGTGTCTTCAAACATAATGAGCGGGAGGTCTGGTGCTACTACAAATACGTCAGTAATAACAGTAACCAGTAATTCTATAGTCCCAAGGACAAAGAAAAGAGACAGAGCTTTTCAAAATGATTTACATTAAACTTAGGCAATCAACCCACTGGGCAGCTTTGCAAAGTGAAGCCTACAAATTCTTTTTATCTTAATCTTTCTTTAAAATTCTAGCCAGAGGAAGAAATTCAAGGGTACCTTTTCTGTGGCATAATGCCATCATTTATCATCCAGGCTGATATGCAAAGTGACACAGGATGTGGAAAATCTTTTTAAAAGATATGGGATAAAATCCTGGACTCCTTGAAGTTTGTAATGAAAATTGCATGACCATTCATTGGACAAAGTTGTGTTAGGTCCTTATTTCCAAATGCTATTATGACAATCTTTCAGTTTGCAAGCAATTCTCCTAAAATATGAATGGTTATTTCTCGCAGCTATTTTTACAGGTATTCTAAGACTCATTTTCTAGAGCACAGATGATTTTTTTAATTACTTTTTTTTCTCCACATGAAATATTGAAGATTTATGTTTTTCAGTGCACACACATTATAATGGGCAAGACTGATATACTTGATAAATTTTAATCAAGTGAAAATAAACCCAATGGCATATTAACTCATGTGTCCCTCCAATCTCCCTGCTTACACCTACTGCGAGTACATCAAATGCTACCAAAATTGCAGCTTTAAAGGAACAGGACATAATTTGAATCTTATTAGACATTACAGAAAACTTGGCTATTATCTTCTGTCTTGACTACCTGTATACCTGAAGAGCCCATCCAATATACTTGGATGATTAAATATAAGAGTATTCTCCTACAAACCAAAACACTTGGGTATGAAATTGAAGCAAAACAAGTAATGTAAAAGGGCAAAGAAGCTGACCCAAGTAAAGGCCTGTATACTGAACAGGAGAAGGAAGGAAAAGGGCAGGTGAGTGGCAAAACCAGAAGACTCAGTGATAAACTACAAGAAAAATTACAAACTGAACAGATCTTTGATCAAATTCCAGAAGAAAATGAGGAGTGCCCTCCCAGCACAGGCAAGACAGAAGACAGATATGTACAGGGAACAACCTGGAAGAAGGAGGATACATTTTTACAAATATTCTCAACAAACAGACAGAAGATAAGTGGCTTGTCAAAAGAATATTAAAAAGAGAAACTGGGAGCTTAATTATAGCCTCATAGGAATAGAGTATTCAAGCAAGATAAGTAGAAGTAAGATGGATGGGAAAAAAGACTTAAGTATGGACTGTTAGATGCACAGCTGAGCCTCAGAGCCTGTTAGTTTTATGTGGATGTACCAAGCTGGCCAGAGAAGTACAACATGATAAAGCTGGCAGGGCTGTGCACTGCTTGCTTTGTAAAGAATGATCTACAGGGAGTGCTACCATCTGCCAGACAGTTGAAGAACATAAAAGGAAAATTTCATAATATTTTTTTGCACTCTTATTATTCTTCATGAATAAAACTATAAAACTGGTTACAGAGTATGACAAACTATTTCATGAGAAATACAAGAAAAGACTGTTAGATGGAAACTGGGAAAATCTTGGTCATAGTAAAATACGACATACTACTTTTTTTGCCCCCTCATGCTTTAGTATCTCATGATGATGTTCGGAACGGAAGGTGGCTAACACTCTGAGAACACAGATCTTTCTCCAAAAACTCCAGTGGGCATCTCTTGAGTACCAGTTTGGGTGACAGCACCCTGACTTAAGCCCTGCATGGATCCACACAGCTATAATGTCAATGAGGCAAATCCTAGGTCACCAAATCCCACATGAAGGAAATAAGAGCCAGTCAAATAGGAAAAAACTTACCAAAACAGTCCATTTATTTTTTACAAAATAATACTTGCAGACACCAGAGTTAGAGCTTTCCAATGGCTCAATGTCCAAATGGAGATCAGTAGCACATGGTGTCCTTCAGGGATCTATGATGGGATTGTCACTGTTCAATATTTTTATTGGGATCAAGACACCCTCAGAAAGTTCTAGATGACACCAAACTGAGCCAGCACAGGTGATAGCTAGAGGGAAGGGATGCCATCCAGAGGGACCTTAACAGGCTTGAGGAACAGGTCTACACAAAACTCAGGAAGTTTAACAAGGTCAAGAGCAAGGGCCTGCTCCTGGGTTGGCACAAGCCCTGGTATCAGTACAGCCTGGGGGATGAAGGGGTTGAAACCAGCCCTGCTGAGAAGGACTTCCAAATATTTCTGGATGAAAAAATGGACATGAACCAGCAATGGTAGCTTGGAGCCCAGAAAGCAAACCATATACCGGACTGCAGAAAAACAAATGTAGCCATCAGGTCAAGGAAAGTGAATCTGGTCAAGTTACAGCACTGTAGAAACCTATTACTTTGTACATGGTTGAGCAGGATAGAGTTAACCTCATGATCAGAATTAAATTCCCTGAAAAATGCAGCCATTCTAGACAAACTCTGTCAGCTGCAGGATCTGAACAGTTTCTCTGCATTTTGCATCCTCTGAGCTGCTTATGGGCCATGAGGTCTCTCTGAGGTGGCTCTTAAGAAATCATCAGAAGAATCAGACAGATTGAAGAGACAGATGAGACAAGACCCGAACACTAACAACATGAGTGAAAACGTAGAATGGAATAAAAGCATAAAACACAACAAATGGAAGTTAATAAAATGAATGACACAAGTTGGCAGAGAGACTGATGCTCAAAGCATTTGCAGAAATTGAGGATCAGCCTGTGCAGAAGACTAAATCAGTGATTAAAAAGGGAGAGGGGATAGAACTCTAGCATCTAAATAATGAAAAACCTAACACACTCCAATTTGAAGGGCACAGATACTTGATTTGAGACATAAAATAGTATTTATTATTACTAGAAATTGATGTGGTGATGAATATGTTCAAAAGGATAGAAACATGTGACCAATCAGTTCAGTGAAGGAAGAATTTAAACAGTAAACAATGATGCACATGCACACTTGGAATGTGTTGCTGAAATCAATAGCTCTATTGCAAATAAAGAATATGTACTAAAAGCAACATGACAAACACAGAAACTCCTATGACCATTTACAGTACACTTACAGCCCAACTCAGCATATAGAGTGCAACCAAAACTTCCTAAATTTGCATTCAGCTCATTGCAGAGAATGCTGGAAGCTGCTAGCTGAAAATTATAATACAAATACTTTCCTGCTTTCACTCTTCTCTTTAGCAGCGTGGCACTGGTGAAGCTGCCATTTGCTCCATTAGGATTCATTACTATGTACACAGAGCCTCCCACACAACGATAGTGCTATTTGCCACCTCAAAGTAAGCTAATAGCATTTTCAAAATGCAATTAGAACCTTTCAGGAGAAAGCTCAAGCTGTGTTTGGGTAATCGGAAGTTAACTCTCTACTACATTTCACAGACAGGCACACCAAAGCTAATAAATTCTTCTCATGTCTTCAGATTATTAACACACCTACTGGCAATGTCAAGATGTTAGTTTAAAGAATTTCAAATATGAAACAGTTCAATAATCCGGTTTACGACAGCTGACTGACAAAGCTAATTAACTGCCTGGAGAAGATTCTTTATAAATGAAGCAACTTCTGTCTGAACATATTTCCAAGAAGAACAAAATGTTCATTTTGTCTTTCCCCTCTCTTTCATATTCTCTCCCTTCTAGCCTTCTCCATCCCATCTAACCCACGATAAATAATTTCTTGACAGTATTTAGATATTGTTCTTCCTGCAATTTGGCAGTTTCTTGTATTCTGTGCCCTTTGCAGCTTCCTGCTGGACACTTCTACTCCTCTACTCCAGACCTTTTTGTCAAAAGGTAACTTTTCAGGCACTCTTCACAGAATGCTTCACATCTCCCTTTATGTCCTGAGGGAGTTTCATGTCTGAGTATCTACAAGATTTCCCCAGCTGTGAGGTTGCTGTTTCACAACATCCTCCTCCTTCAGGTATTTTTCTCCTTTACAGACCTTCCACCACACATTGCTTCCAAAAAGAGATTCTGTTTGTACCAAATTCTAGCTGCACAGCAGGAAAACAGAACTTCAGGGTATCCCCCTACTCCCCCCCATCCCTCCCCCCTGTGATTCAAGAATGTAACAAAGGCAGAGGAGGAAAAATTTTATGCAGAGGAAGCTGATACTGATAGCTCTAATTATTATTAGCCTTTGTTGAAAGCACACATGATACAAGCACAGTTGTTACTCTGCCAACACATTTCAGTCTTGGTCTGAAAAACATCATTATATCCACTACACAGTCTCCTCATACTGAGAGCAACCTATTTATTATACCAGATCATGTACCAGTTCTATAAAACAAACGTACAAAAGAGCCAATGGAAGTACCTGTTGCATAAAATACATTAAAATTAAGGGCACTGACAGTACTGAGATCAGAAAATACCTGCAAAATCCAGATCAAACCACCTGCAACTAGAGCAAGAGTTGTTTTACCAAAGTGATCATCAGACTTTTATTCCTATCAGAACACAACTCTGAACATAACATTGCAGCATTTAAGCATTACACACAGAATAGCAGCAGGACTGGAAATGCTTATGTTTAGGCTGACGCTAAATGATGCCTGGGATACAGACCAGCAGATGAATTTTATCTGGAATTTTTCTGTTGTCATCACAAATACATTTAAAAAAAAATTAAAAACAAAAAAAACAAAACAAACAAAACACAATCACTACAAAAAATTCTTCATACAGTTTATTGCCAAGATCTTTTTCTCACACCGGCAGAACAGGCTGAAGATATTAATGCACCTTATCATAAACATAAAAACCATGAGATACCAGATCATCACCAGCAAGACTTGCAGAAGCATTGCAGAAATTCTAGGTTTATGTGTCTCACCCCGCTCAATCCTCTCACAATGAAACCCACCCAGAGTCAATAGAGAGGAGACATCTGTCCTGTGACTTCATGCCTCATTGGCACCCTGCCTATGAGCACCCTTGCTGAGAGCATATACATAAAAGTCTCAGAACAGCTTTGAGTAAAAGAGGTGGGATACAAATATTGGTAATAACTATCCTTGTCTGAGTGTCCTCTCACTTAGCTCATTTCTCATCAAAAGGAATAACTACATTGATCCTGCTAGGTCTCCTCTCCTGGTTTTGTTGTGGAAGATGTATTCATTATTTTCAAAATGCTTACAATTCCCAGTGTTCTAAACCGAGGAGTGACAAATACTAGTAATTCATGTGAGGCTAAATGAGACATGGAGGCTGAGATGTACTGCTGCAAAACTCAGTTATTACCATTGTCCTTCCCCATTGTGCCCTCTCCAAAAGTCAGAGGTATTCACCAGCTCTACTTAGATTCAAAACTTAAATTAATGGAATGTGTCACTTTAGAATCAAACATTTTGTGAAGTTTCAATCAAAAATTAGACTAGAATTAACAATCTACTATGAAGATGATTCTTAACAGACCAGCTGGGCATTAGATTATGGGGAGATAGAGCCACATGAACACGTGGTTAAGTACGCATATATTGTATTATTAATAATTGGTAAATAATCCTTATTAATGAGTATGTCAGGTTTGAGTCAGAGTCCAGCTGTAAATGAGTCATTTGTCCCCATCTCTCTTTAAAACTCACTGATTGTGCTTTCCTTTTAAGGTCGATGCTAGCTAATTAAGGAAATTCAGTAATCTATTTTTAATATGTACCATCTTCTGTTCTTTTTAGTGCAGCCTTAAGATAGACTTTTATCTTTACTGCTGTGCACAGATCATCTGAAAATATAAGTTCTGTACTACATGACAACTCATAATGAGCCTTAATGAAGCTTGGGAACAGCTGTTAAAAACTGCAGTTGAATAGGTTTGCCCAAGCAGCAGTAGCTTAGGATACTTTTCCTCTTACAGCACTGTTGAGTCATCTGCTCACCACACATATAATGAGAGAAATCAAAAATGAAACACTAAAGCAGCTTAATCCTTTTACCTTAGACATTTTATTTTAATCAGAGTTTTAATAAGTACATTATGAACCATCATCTCTTAAGCCCTTCACCTTTTTAATTATATTACTGCTCTGAACACAGACAAAAGCAAATGTTATTATGCAAATTTTGCTCCGAATTCATGTCCTTACGAAGAGCAAAAGAAACAGAGTTCAAACTCCATTTTTAATTATACCGTAGATAAATTAGCTGCAAATTGTTAGAAATTACAATAAGCTCTTACAATTTTACATGTTACCTAAGTTAAAAGTCAAAAAGATTATATATTTCGGGTAGGATAAAGGACTTGAACTTTGAAGGTTAAGCATCACTGAAACAAACAAATTCCATTACATCATGTTGCCTTGTCTTATTGACTTTCCATTGCTTAGACACCAAGTTATGCAGCATACAGGACACTTGAGTCTTCTGTACAGAGTGGGCACTGAGAGCATCACCCAGGTACACGGACAGTCACGACAGAAGGAACATGACTGAAACCACATTATCTATTAATTCATAGCAGAGAATATGGATATTTCTACATGGGGTAAGTAGCCCAGGGGAAAAACTTGAAATCCGGGGACACTGCTGCCCACCACTGCAGCTTTACCCATCACTCCCAGAGCACCAGCTCTCATGGGTAGCTGGACTCAGCACTGTTCTTGAAAGACATACCAACTGCAAATACAGCTGGATGCACAGCTCAGAACTGCTTGTGCAATGAAAATAAACCAGGGCTTCCTATCCCTTTCCTTGTATCTTTAAACACAAATAATTGGCCAGGTCAGGGACTAGGGGTAGATATAACCTTATGCTCCAAAGGAGTTCAGAGGGAAAGGGGTCTGTTATAAACCTTGTGACTGGTTTCCTGTTTTCTCTAAACATTTCTAATCTCTCCGATACACTTAGTCATAAACCACTGGTTGGGTCTAAGATTGGCTTTAGCCACATCTAGGCTCTGCTCTCAAAGAGTTTAGAAAGCAAGGATGTCCAATCTGACACCTAGGTATCAAATGGGAGGCATATTCTTATCCCTTCCTCGCTTCCCATTCACAACCACTGTGAATTAGCACAAATCTCATCACTACATGCTTTTAGTTGCATACAAATTCACTTGTACATATAACTCTTGTAACCCTATTTGGTCCCTTTAGACACAGGGCTTTCTAGCAATTTCTTCTGCTTTCCACTCCCCATTGCCAGGGGACAAGCACCACGCTGCGATGGCACACCACAGGCGTCATGGTAGCATTAGAGGACTCCTAGTCACTTGGTGCCTTTGCCCTTCATCCTGCTGACCACCAGGACCAAGTCTGGCTGGCTGGGGAAAGGGGCACTGCTGGAAGCTGCAACTGAGCACTGCAACAAGATAAATGGTGCCGCCTTCATTCAGAGTCAGTTTTCACACCTGGGTTGGGAGAGTGGAAGGCTGCCTTTAGAGACAAAAAGGGTTTGGCTCCAACCCACAAAGGCCAGAGGCCACAGGCACTTAGCACTGCACTCAGCAAAACCCAGCAAAAGGACAATGTGGTGCTAATTCAAGACCTACTCCAGCAGACACAGACACTTAAACCAAACCAATTCTTCGCAGCTCTTATAGAGACCATGACTGTTCCTGCCCTTGTTCAGACCAGAAGTCAGGTCAAGAAGCAGAGTCAGGCTTGCTTTGACCATTCTACCTTACATCTGGGGGATAACTACAGCACTGCAGCTGACAGTGATAAATCTGTCCAATAGGACTCACAACTTGGACTTCTGGAGTATGAAACTCTCCCATCAGCATTTACGAAGGTTTCCTCTAGAGGAAATTATTTCACTCAAGCATTTAAATGAGATGTGACATTATGATCCCCATCCTTTCCACAGAACAGTAAATTTCATGTTTTGCTAAGAGCATACTTGCAACACTTGCAGCTATGTAGGATGCTCCACAATTCAGTCATTTACGCAAAAATAAAATCACGGTGCTTATGAGCAGCTAGATAAGTCCATAGATTCACAGTAATCACGCAGCACTACATAGCCCAATCACAAAAAATACCCTAAATTAGGTCCTGCGATAATGGAGCTCAGTATGTGATTTCACCTCCCAGTTCATGCATCCCTTCACCAGGTGAAGACACCAGCCAATTCACCTGGCACTGGGAAGCAGCAGACAGAAGTATTTCATCTCATGCTTTGTCCCAGTGACTTGGATGAGTCACTACCATCTTTGTTTTAGAAATTCCCCCTACTGCTATGCATTCCCTAATTCTTCCAAGTCAGAATATTCAGAAATAAATACTAACAAATACTCTAATAAGATTATGGCATTATTTTATTATTTTGTGCCAACTACCTAAGGTAGTTTGTCTCCTGCTTAAGTCTTTTTTTTGTTTGGGGTTTTTTTTGCTGCTTCTCTCCACAAAACAACAGTAAGTATTTTATATCACCAGCCTAGACCTTGGTGGGGAAAAGTGCCCACTGCTGATGTGTTTTGTGCTGAAAAACGTACCACACATGCCTATTCTGAAGAGGTTTATTAGTTTTCAGTGAAAAAAAAAATAATAATTGTGCTTTGCATGGTATGAGCAGGTATCTTAAAAGCCATTTAGAAATGAATTGCCAAAATCCTTGTACAAAAGTACAAGTACAAAAACAAGTACAAAAAATCCAAGTACAAAAAATGTAACGAACACCCACGGCTGCATATTTATTAATGCATCCAAAGAGAGAAACATATCAAAGGCATAGCATTTTCCTTTGTTCAAGAAGTTTACTAGTTCCATGTATTATTTTATCATCCTGCTTTATTGAGCAGGGGTTTTTGTGACAGTTTTCCTTACAGGAGGATAAAACTTTCCTGTATACCCAGTACTTCTTCAAAATAAATAAATAAATGGCTTTAATAATCTGTCCTTCCTGCAGCTTGAAAAATGAACTGAATGACACCTTAAATACATGTCAGACTGGTCTCTCCTGTACAGCTTTTTGATGCTTAGCATCTGTGCAAGCTGACCTAAGAGTTCCATAAAGTACTGATCCTGAAAGGATACAGTACTCACCTTCACACCTCTGAATCAGACTAGTGGGACACATGCAAATAAACAAGCACAGGCTGCCTTATTAACATATGTCTACAGATACAAGTAAATACATATAGGTAGAAGTTCAGAAAAAAAAATATATATTTGAAACACATGTTTTTCAGATCAAGACAGAGTTATATGCCTAAAGAAACTACATTCACTGCAATTTTTTAATCCTACCATATCACAGCAGTAGTCGATGTTCATTCACCTTTCAGAATCACTGACCAGTGTTTTGGGGGTTTCACACACACACAGTTAAAAATAATTACTTACAACCATTACTGCCTTCAGCTACCTCTGACAGCTCTGTATGAGTACTGATACAAATTCAGAAGAAGAAAAACATCTCCTAACAAGAGATATAGAACCCATCTCCTCTAAGGAGCCAGACTTTGGGAAAGGAAGGAGGAATCTTGCTGCTGTCTTCAGTTATCCAGAGCAAGAATAGAAAGACAGAGTCAGGCTTTTCTCTGAAGTATGCAGCAGAACAGAGAGGCAATGGGAAAAGTTTCAACAAGAAAAAAATCTGATATGGTGTTAGAAAAAGAATGTCTAGTAGAAGAGTAATGGAAAAACTGGAGCAGGCTGCCCAGAGAGGCTGTGGAGAGCCCTAGAGATATTCAAAGTCCAATAGGATAAGGCCCTGAGAAACCTTGTCTCAGTTGACCTTAATGGGGAGACGAGGGGTGTGTGCATATGTTAGAGCAGACAACCTCCAAATACTCCCTTAAACATAAATTACCAAGTTTCTAATTGCAATATTAGAAATTATCATATAGGTAAGGCCACATAGACTCACCATTCCTGCTGTCTAGACCTCAGATTCTCTTAGATTTTCAGCAAGTATCAGCAAATACACCAACACCTTATCCTTCCGTCATGTCTCCACTGCTAACATTGTGCTGTAGGATTGCACAATTTGGGGATTACAAAAAAAACTGAAAATAGATGAAAGTTGTATTGTTCTACTATACACATGGGAATTACACACACACACAAAACCCTTCTCAGAAAGAACTATTTTTTCAATGATTTTCAGTGAGAAATAAAGCTTCCTCTCCCTCTACTATATTAGTATGAGTGAGACTTGGCTTTTAACATATTTTTGTAAATGCTGGGTTACTACACAGAAGTGCAGGCAACCTTCTGCCTGCACTTTCTAGTTTTGAACACAGATCTGCCCATTGTTTTGAGGTTGCAAGACAGAAAAAGTTCACCTGAGTACATCTATTGAAAAATCAGAAAATATCTACATTTTTGTTATTGTCATGGTGAAAGACTGATAAGTAGAACAGAGTCTGAAGTGTTCAAAAAGTGTTCTAAAGGTAACGGGGGGGAGTATGTTTTGGGTGTTGCAGAGGGTTTGTTTGGTGGGCTGGAGGGTTTGCACAGGGGTTGTTTTGCTTGCAACATTGCAGACACCAACACTACCACTTATATCACTTATAATAGAGGATTATTATTAGAACTAGTACTCTCATCCGAAACACTGGATGGAAACATCTCCCCTTCCAGAATAAACTGTGTGAACAGAGATATGGTCATTTTTCTCTCTTAAATCAGATGTCAATGAAATAATCAGATGTAGCCCCTTGCAAATTCCTTTTATTAATATATGAAGGGCAATTACCAGAAAAATGCCAATTTTAATCTTTCAACTTTTATAAAATATGGCTTCATATTAGCACATCACATAAATAATGAAATTATAAACAGTTATAAGGGAAAGTTGATTACGACTCTATTAAACATGTACTTCTATTATTCCCAAGACTTCAGTGTACTCTATGTATGCATCCCAATCTTCCTTTAAATGCTTAGTCAAGGTGCACACTTGCAATGGCTCAGACCATTGCAGTGTTATTAAACACTATCACATCATTATTTTATCTTTATTTTTCAGTTCTGTTCACATAAGAAAAGGACCATTAGCCACAGACAGAATTCATTTCAATAGAGGCAGCAACACATGAAACGTCTCAGTGCAAGTCAGCAGAATACTTGCATAGTGACAAGCAGTTATTTTCCTCACCCATTATCACAGCGGTGTACTAAAATTTTTAAGCTATCATTAATCATTTCTTGATTAAATTCTAACCACTTTCAAAATGGTTAAAAATAATTGAAAAAAAATTTCTCTCAAACCATGGCTAGTTGTAGCATGGTTTTGGTGGCCCTGATTAACATAATGGCAATGCTGTAAATTATAGCTGGTCAAAGAACATGCTATTTAAAGCTACCAAAACAGTTATAATTTATTAGAAAACAACTGATAATTAATCAATCATACCAGAAATTAGCACCAAATATATAATACAATAGATGCATGAACATCTAATCCTTCTTTTATATAATGGTATGACTTGCTTTTAACCAAAATCTATTTCCATGAAACTGGTAACAGTCACATAGTAGCCAAAATTTTTTAACATCCTGCTCTTAACCACCTTGAAACTTTACAAGGAACCATAAAACATAGACCATAGGATCTTCCTTTCCAAACATATCCCTCTGTATCTTTTCCTACCACAGTTTAATTTTAGGGATGGTATCAAAGGCTGAAATGCCTCCTGAAACTAAAGACATATTGATAAAATTCAATCTGAAAACTGGTGGGATGCCCAGGATTTCCTAAACAAAAACAACAGCCAAAAACAAACAAACAAACAAGCAAACAAACCAGTTAGGCTTTAAATCTCCAATACATTTAGCAAACTTCCCCCAAGGGAAGAATAAAAAATAAATAAATCTTGTCAAGGAAAACTGGTACTATGTCATTCATTAACTGTATTACAGCAGTTACATGCCCCAAAACCTTAATGATGCCCTCAATACAAATAAAACAGGTTTGCCTTAAAATAGTGAGCCAACTTAAATCTGAGTGTACTTCCAGTTAGAGCTAAGCCAACACTAAACATGACCCAGTGTACAGCACTGACTTAACAAGGGCTATTTCATATGCAATAGCTGTTGATTTTATGCTGACACTTTGCCAAGCAACCAACTTGGCAAAAATTGAAATGGTCTTTAATCACAGTTTCAGTTAAATTACATTCTTCAGCAAAAGATGCTCATGATAAACAATAAACTGACAGATGCTAGCTGCACAAATTCAATGTACAGCTACTCAGAGCTACTGCCAAATAAGCCAAGTAATTGGAATTAAAAAAAAATATGGGCCAATAACCAATGTTTTCCTTGAGTGAAGACATAATGCTATGAGCAGATATGACACAAAATGGCATAGCTTTTATAGAATAGGTCTTTCCTTACCACCATACAAGTCAATAATTTGAAGTTAATAGAATGCATTTGTATAACTAAGTTTCATAAATCTGTGTCATGATGGAAAACAATCAATCAAACATTCCCAACTAACTCTCCTTGAAAGCTGTTAAGTCTTAATGCACTATTAAAAGCAACAGCATGGGGATAAGGAGATAAGCAGAGATCAAAATAGGGATCTCACTTTATTGCTTATTAACTAAAACAGATACTAAAAAGGGATGAAAAAGAGCAGATATTTTAGGCATGTATCACTGAAGGATACTAAAAAGCAGTTAATTAAATCACTAGCTTAGAAGAGATCAACAGGATTGCACAAGTACTTAAAGCTAAGCATCTACTGACTTGCTTTGTCATTCTAGGTGTTGGTAAACACATTGCAGAGGTCCTTCAATTTTCATTTCTGTTTCTATCGTAAAGTGACACTAGTCAGAATGGATATGTTAAGAACAGTAAACCAAATATTTTCACACCTCCGACTTAAAAAGTTTACGAGAAAGAAAAATTTTTCACTTTCACCTATTAACCACCAGATAGAAAGTCTCCGACGTACAATTACAACTTCATGTCTCTGTGTAGCATACACTGATAAGTACCTGCTCAAAGCAATCCTACTGGAGACACAGAGAATCCTATCTTTGAGCAGCAATACAGAATGTCTTTTTTTTTTTTTTTGAGAAAGGTCTGTCTTGCAGCTGGACACTTGGCTTTGTCAGCTCTTATTTCTCAGTTGCCAGATAATATTCTGCTCCTCAAATGTTTTAAACAGGGTAAAGTCACCAAAAGAATGGGTACAGAATAGTGCCTTAAATTCTGGTAGCAGTAGTAGGACTAAGGTAAGGCGTTCCCTACTGCACTGCTATGAAAGCATGCTTGGGTAAGTTGCTGCATGTTGTTATTAGAGCTCTTTTAATAAATGTCATCTGCAGAGATACAAAAGTGCTAAGTTATTTGATTTAAAAATCTATTTCAGGTCATTTATTTTATTTGTTGTTATTCACTTTTACCTATAACAGTGACAGACAAAATAGTCATTTATGTGATTTAGACACCTAGCCATCTCATTTTCACAGTACGTGCTCCAAGAAAAGGCAAAGAATTACATGTAATGTTGACAATTTATATTCAGCAGAGCCACTGTGTAACATCTCGATCTGTTGGGATATATCAAACAGTTACCACTGTAAGCCCCTTGAAAATTATCCTGCTTTCTTTCATAACGTCATGTGAGGAGGGAGCTACTCTGGCTTCTTTTTAAATTCTTGCATCTCCTCACTCTCAAGTGCTCTGCTGAGTAAAAATATCTGTCAGTCTGAAGATTTCATTGTCATCTACTTTCAGCACAATGATTTCCCCAGAGACATAAGATAATAGATTTTATTTTTCTTTTAAAGCTACCTTAACAGAGATGCTCAAGTAGCAACAAAAGTAGACACTTTCAAGGTACTGCTATGCAAAAACCTCTCCACGTAGTTCTGTTCCCTTTACACTAAACAAACAGGTTTGTCTCTTTTCCAGATGAGTTTTAACATGAGACTTTCTTCTGAATGTGTTATAGTAAGTCCATGGAAAACCTAGAAGGACCTTAGAGAAACCAGACTTGTAGTAGATTAGCTTACAATAACTTGAGTAAATAGCATCCACTCAAAGTAAGGGACGTTTTCCTTATTCTATTGCACACCTTATGTCATGTTAGCTCACCTAAAGTAAGACCTCTACATACAGTTTTTAAAAGGAAGAAAAAAAATAGTTTTGTATAAAAAGCAACTTTATATCATAGATCAATATATTAATATTTTTCTTTCAAGCAAATGCTGTGAAATTCTGAAGTATTCATGAGCAGATACAAGTGAATAGTCAGCAGTAAGTGGAAGTAAGTAGCTGAAAAGACTTACCTGGTTTCAACTTCTCAGTGTCAATAAATGCTTTGAGTTCAGGAAACATAAATAGAAGGGGAATTACATTTTTAAAAACACACACACACACATATATATACTTGTAGTAAAATTTGAAGTGATATTCGAAAAAATAACCCTGACAGCCCACACACACTGCTAGACCAGCACATTTCCTCATTCACATTAATTTGTGACCAAACCCATCTCTGGATTATGATTTCACTAGTAAAAGTTTTGAACACACTATTAAGCAGTATTAAACATTCTTAAATGAAAGAAAGAGCTAATCAGAGACAACGTAAAAACCATATTCTCAGTATTCCAAAGTTGGCTGATTTCTAACATCTCTGAAGGAACACAGCAGGGCACAGAGAACCTTAATACTGCTGAAGGAGTCAAGTATTCAAGCATTGTCAGATTGACAAAAAAAAAAAAAAGTCATTTTAGGCAGCAGCTGTTAAAGCTGTCAACAGCTATCTTCACACAACATAGTAAACCAATGGCAAACGTACTTTCTGGCTTTGTTATTAACAGATTACTGCAGGGAATGTTGTAGTTGGAGCACCTGAAGAGAAAAGCATGAGAATAAAAGAAGTTAAAGTAATCCACTTCCTGATATTGAAAAGTCACCATGCTGCAAAACTGATATTCAACATCTGGTTTCTGTACTGCAGAAAGAAAATTAATTATTAGCATAGTTTTAAATCATGGGCAATTAAGAAATCAATATGTACAGTACAATTTACTATCAGCACTGCTTTTGAGTCACAAAAGACTGTTAGGTAGCATTGAATCAACGATGTAATTTGTAAATCAGCAGACATCTACATGCAATAGGTCCAGGACAATAGATTGTAGTGCCAAGTATTCACTGACAGCTACTGACTCTTCCTCATTTAGCGTATACATCATCTAGCATTCACAGAGTCTTAAAGATTCTCTTAACTAATGATCATCATCTTTGATCTCCAGAAAATCACTATGGCAGGTGTAGAAATGAGATTCATAAGAATCCTTATCCTCATGGCAGATAAATTAATTTATAGAATCACAGAATGGTTTGGGTTGGAAGAGACCTTAAAGATCATCTATTTTCAACCCCTCTGCCATTGGCAGGGACACTAGTGTTTCTAATTTAGTGGTTATACTGCTTATTTAAGAACAGGAGCCACCAAAAAATCCACTAAAAAACCCATCCAAACAAAAACAAAAATCACAACATAAACAAACCGAACAAACAAAAAAAAAACAACCATCAAACAAAGCAAACAAAAAAATCAAAAGCATAGTTAAAATTTCAAACAAATAGATCAATCCAATCAATCACCATCCATATTCAGAACAGCATGAAAAACTTTTCCTGAAGATAAAAGAAAGTCTCAGGAATGCATTTACAGCCTACCATACATATTAATTTCACCATATTGCTTCATGAATTATTCTTTTATGATCTCTGCTAAGATCATTTGTCATTTATTTAGGTCTCAAGCCTTCTGAAATGACCAACCTTTTCTCCTAAGTACTACTGAAGGTATTTTTTTTAAATAAATATAATTGCAGCATTATTTGCTTAAGCTATTTTATACCCACACCACAGAGCAGTATTTCCCAGTCTTTGCTGAAAGACCCTGTGTTCACTGACTTCATCATTAACTATTAAACTCATGGTCTGATTCTAATCTTCCATAACATCACAAATCAACAAAGAACAGGTATCTTCAAGTAGTTACACACATATAAGTGAGTCCACAGGACCAGCTCACTCCTCAGTAAAAAATATGAAAATTATAAAGGCTTTCTGCAAGGTATTTTGAGTCCTAAGACAACATCCTTGCCCAAAAGACTCTCTTCATTTATTTACCTTATCTATACAGCAGCCACACTAAGAGTCATGACTAGCTCCTAATTTCACTTAGTCTTCACAGGTGACTGGGTCTTTCCTGGAACCCAGGAGAGTCAGAGCACCTGCACACATTTACTGTGTTAGAAGCTCAGTGGCACACAGCACTGCAAAAGTGTACAGAGAGAAATACTAGAAAGCTGAAATACTGTTAAGTTCCAAGAGCAACTTTTTAAGTGAGCTTTACCCAAGTTTACTTTACATATACTATCAAAGGCACTAGACCCTGGTTCAAGCAACAGTTTCTACAATACCAGTTTTGTTCTATTATAGAAAACCTTATAGCCATCACCATTAAAATGTCCTTAGAGAAAGAAGACAGAAGGAAAAGGAGGACTAAAATTGGTCTGCAAAACAATTGGTCTGTTTTATTGGAATAACTATTAGTACTTCTGCTTTGTAAACTTTAAGACAATTGTCTGTCACATTACAGTGATTAAAAGGCTCTAAACATTGGGGGGGGGGAAGGTTTCAGCATTTTTTCTTTACTGAATCAAGTCCTACATAAGTAAATGCTAAAATCTCTGGTAATTTTAGAACAAACACCACACTAAACTACTTTAGCAGAAGAGGGTAGCCCTTTCCAGTAACAAGGTTCACTAGAACACTGCTCATTTTTAAGGAAAAAAAAATAAATTACATTGCTCTAAGGATATCCCCACTATGAATACTCAGCTGGCTATCAGCATTATTTTGGACACTGTAAGACTGCCAAAGACTGGAAAAATTTAATAGTTTGCTACACCACTTCTTAACCAAGAGCAGGGAAAAAAAAAAAATTTGCTGTATATCTAAAGCTAGATATAGTACTAAGAAGAACCAGCATAAACATTTGTTATATCCTAGGCAGTTGCCCAACTCCACAACCAGAAGAAACATACCTTCACAATCAGGTGGTCTGGGGCTCAACAAGTCCTGCAGCAATTTTCATTGTGAAACTACTAAAAGAGCTCTGTTGCACAGAGCACCCTTTGGACTCCACAAGAACAAACTTTCCTCCTCCCCCTAGAGAGAAAAGCAAAACCTCCAGGCACACAGAAGAAAAAAAGAAAATAAAAGAGACTTCTCAGCTTCTTTTCCTCATATACAATCACTAATTGCACCTGGCAGTCTGCCTTGTGCAAAGAGCACTGAGTAGTTTCACCTGAAGGCCATTTCTGTCCCACAAGACCACTGAGCTATTCACTACCGGGTGAAAAAAAGTTATTTACTTAACATTAGAATGTAGTCTATTCTTTTCTTAGTGAGATTAATGTATAGATCATGTTATACCAAAGTTAGGCACTTCAATTTTGAGACTGATTTTAGCTAATAAAAAGATGCCTAACATGTCATTTCAAAGAACAGAAAAGAAGGGTCAGTTTCTGAATAATAAATTAAAACCATTTTTAACTATGTAGTGGACATTCTCAGAAAGCTCCCTACTTCTTTCCCTGTGTATCAGCCAGGCATATGACCACTAGACAGTACTTAATGTTACTAAAGTGGGATATGTTACCTGCTCTAGACAACAGCATTTCTTTCAATAACAGCATTTTTATTCCATTCAAAGTACACAAGCTCAGTGTCTCAGTCTACTTTTGGCATTAATTATTAGACTTAAATGAAAAATGCATACGTTAGCATTTGAGGATATGGTGTAGTGGTTAGAGAAATGCTAGGACAAAGGTTGGACTTGATGACCCTGGAGGTCCTTTCCAACCATAATGATTCTGTGATTTGACAGCCTTCACAATCTTCCCCCTTTTCACATTCGTTATGTTCTTTCCTTCTTTTCAGGACTTACAGTACCCAAGCACATGTCCCCTTTCCTATTGCCATTGTCATTAAACTTCACATCTTAGTCTCTGAATGCAGAAAAACTCTTTAAGTGTGCCCAGCAATCAATTTAGGCAGACTTAAATGTAACCAAGGACATATTATAGCCCTGCTAACAAGTGTACCACAGAAGTATCCCGTAATATGTTCCAGAAAGTCAAAAGCTCACTTACAAGTGCCACGATTTCATCTGAAAGAAGCTATTTGTGAAATTCTGTAAGACTTAAACTTGAAGCATATCTATATGGTACGTTCATTATTCACTATGATGATGGGCATTGACTACATAGCAGTTGTGTGCTTTTCACAACCAATGAAGTAAAATACATAGATGAACTTGTGATCCAAGTCCCAGCATGAATGTAACTGTGGATTTAACTGTGCTACCCTAATACTGCACTAAAAAGTTTATGGCAATTTCCTTTGCCTTTTTCCCCTTCATACCAAAAAGGTCCCACAGTAAGATGAAGGAACCTTTCAAATAGGCATATCTAGGAACTGTCATTTTTAACAACTTCCTTAACTGTTTCTACAGATCAGTCAACACATGTAGGGGAAACCAGGATGGCTGAGCCATCACACTTTTAACAAAACAGCATCTCATGAGCATGAGGGCAGATCTCTTTTTGGAGCTGCAATAACCAGAAAAATGATCAGCAACAAACAGATTAATTGCCTCCAACAGTGAAAACATTAGTGAAGACCCTTGTGCTAGATTAAGCAGACATTCTGTGACACATTTCACTGTTATTCTTAGAAACATCTCCAAATAAAGCCACTAAAACAATCCACTCTGTAAACAGTGAATTGACATGAAAGAGTCCAAAGAAAGGTACATTGTTTTTTGCATTTTTCTTTTCCTCACTCTGTAACAGCATTTCTTGACATGTCCCTGGATCCCTATTAAGCAGAGCTCCTTTGGTTTAATCCATTACATAGTGCACAGACTTCTTCCACAAAGCTGAAGCTTGAAAACTGAGGGACTTAAACCCACCTTTACAAACAGCTCCCTGCAGAGTGACTCCTGAAGTCACCCAGGAGCCATAATAGGAGAGACCTCTAATTAAGGGCCTAACAACATGATTAGATACCTAACTTGAGATATCTGCTTCGAAAAATACTATCCCCCCAAGAGCTTGCTTTGGAAACCTGCTCAGAGAAATTTACTTTAAAGCTGTCCATAAAAAAAAACCAAAACCAAAACAAAACCACAAACACTTATCCTCTTTTGCAGAGGGAAAGAGGTCACTAATAAGCATTGTTAATAATCATTCTCTTCTATAAGGCACTGTCAACATCACTAATGCTATTTATTTGCTCAGAAATTTCATAGTCATTATAGAATTTTTAGATTTTTATTCTTCCATACAGCTAGGAAAGAGATTACTCTACCTGAGATCAGTGTAATTACAGAGAACCTGGCAGGTTTGGCATCCTTTTCTTTCCTGTTAAATCATGAGTCATTAACCTCAGCAAAAATCACCTTACACTGGCCTGGTAGAGCTCCCACAACTGAGCACTTAGCAGACTGCTGAGTTTGTGTACACCAACAACCAGCTAAATTTCCATAGGCTGTAGTGCCAGCCTCTTCCTTGGCTTGCCTAGAATTCCTCTGCACAAACCATCTCTGCCTGACATCTGTTTGTGCAAATGAGATTTTGCAGCACAGCTCCTCAACACTGCATGTTCAGACCTGATCATCCAGACTTATCAACAAGGACATCCTCTTCTGGTCTTGTGCTTTGGAATATCAATAATCATTTCAAAGACATATGACAGCTGAATGAAGCAGTACACAGACCTTGTAAAGGTTTCCAAAAGAAAAAATATACTGTACTTTAAATAGTGCAAGAGAAATATACAAATATGCAAAGGAATAAGCCACACATCTCTTATTTAATATAGGCTGATAACTAATGTGAAAAAAATCTATAAGTAACCATATCCAGAAGACATTGAGATACCTATCTTCCAGTAAAATCAACATAATTTAGATACCTATGTGATTTTGAAAAGAAAACCTTATTTTAAGGTATCTACATTTAAATATTTTCTTCAAATTGGTTTTAAGTCACATGAAAACAGGACTTAGGTAGATCATTATTACTGGACAAGGGGCAATAGTTTTAAATTAGAAAGGAGTGGATTTATATTAGAAATAAGGAAGAAGTTCTTTATCATGAAAATGGTGGAGCACTGGAACAGGTTGCCCAGGGAGGTGGCTGAGGCCCCATCACTGGAGACATTCAAGGTGGGGCTAGACAAGGTTCTGAGCAACCTGCTCCAGTTGCAATGTCCCTGATCTCAGCAGTGGGGTTGGACTAGATGAGCTCTAGAGGTCCCTTTCAACCCATACATTTCTATGATTCTATGCAGTGAAACCTGTAAGAGATATTAAGTCAAACATTCAAGGTCATTTTAGGCATCTGCTTCCTACTGAGTCAGTCAGAGCTGGGATCCACTATGAGAATCTATGCTTTTTCAGCAGTTATTAATAGAAATTTGCCATTTTAGAAGTTTAGGCAGAGTTCATGAAAATAAACTCTATCTCAGAGCCTTGATGCGACAGGAAATGCCTCTGTTTGTTTCATGGCAGTGCAGACCCACCTTTGGGTATTATAAGAAGAATGCAAGACTATAATGCATCTCATTAAATATTTTACACTATGTGTTTTTTTCTGGAGCATTTGTAGTTCAAGACATTATTACATTGACAGCCTGAATGTGTAAACCAAACCTGTTAGACTAACACCTGAAAACATTTTTAAAGCTTAAAATCCTCACCTTTATCATGTTACAGAAGTGGAAAGTCACAGTGCTCTCTACCCTCTGGAAATTGTTGTAGTAATGCTCAAAATCACTGTAAATTAGAATTTGAATTGTCTAAGAATTATGCAGCATTCTAAAGAATACTCCATGATTAAAACTGTTGTCACAGGGTGGCACTTTCATAAGAAAATACATTTAATGGACTCAAGTCTGAAATACTGAAATCACACTGGATATCCTACTTTCATGTTATTTCATGGCATCAGACCTAATCACTTCCCTTGACTTGATGAATCTTATAGAATTACTGTCAAGCTATATTTGGCTGAGAATCTGTTTATAAGAAACTGATCCATAGTTTTGCTGCTAAGTAAAAATATAAATCCATCTGCTGTCTTTCATCTCACCTTTCTGTGAAAGCCTGAAGGATGAAGCCTGTAGCATTTTTAATTTTTTTTAATCTTTCTTTGACTGCTCCGTATTCAAATATCAAATGAGGATTTTTCAGCACAGCCCACTGAAGCTTCTCTCCACTGAGGTTATAAACCATCATTAATTCTTAGCTCTAAGACCTATACATGCAGGATGGTCACATATTCAAATGCTCATCACCGTCCTGCTTCACAGGTTGTGGTGCAAGAAATGTCATGAGCAGGTTCTTATCATATTGAGTGAGTTACTTTAACTTCATTCCAAAGAGCATATTACTTGGAGCCAAAGAAGAAAAGCAGGATATTTCTCTTCCTTAGCACTCAATATTTTGAGTCTGTTTAATACTTGGGGGCCTGGCTTCTGTTGACATAGTGTTTAAATTCTAGACCTGTAAAGACTTCAAGTTAAGGTTAGACACTTTCCACAGTAAGTAGTGCCTGTGTTGTTTTCATACAGCATGGAGCACACAAAATGATTATCAAGAAGTTTTAATATTTCAGAAGGGGGGAAAAAAAGGAAATTATTCCTCCTACTCTTCATTTGCCAGAGCTAAATTTCTAAATAAAAAACAACAACAACAAAAGCTATGTCGTTTTTTGGGATGATAAAACAGGTACTTTGTAACTACATTATAACATTACAACTGAAGAACTTATGGGAAAAAAAGGTAGCCAGAAGACTTGATGGACCCTTCTCCTGGCCTCTACTAAACTGAGCAGGGTCTCAATGGGATACATTGCCTCCAACATACTTGCTCTCATTATTTTCCATTCTGCACTTCCAATAACAGCTAAAATAAGCAGTTCTTCAGTTCTTGACAAGAATCACTGGAGATAGAGATTACAGTACTCAGAAAGACTGTGGAAAATACAACAGACTCAAATCACATCATCTGTGAATCTAGAACTGTGCTACAACACACATGTGCATGGGCTGCAAGACCAGTGTAAAACTCTTGTTCTTCAGGATAGCAAAAGTTGTATTTACCATTCCAAACTCTATCCTAATATGAAACAGGACATCTGATGCAGTCTTATACTGTATACATCTGGAATTTCTTCACTTACTATATCAACACATTGGTCTTTGTACATGATGCCCCCATCTGACCCTTCCCTTCCCTGTATACCATGGATCATACAGAATTTAATTTAAGAACCACATCTACTTGTGTTCATTCCTTGGTTTGCCAAATGACAGATTTATTGGCCGTGTTAGTGATGTCACAGATTGTCTTTCAGCCATCTGCAATGGCATTTGGAAAGGGCATTTTCTACCTAAAATCAATAGCATCTCTAGCTGCTGTAATATTTCTTCTTACTTAGAAATATTACTTTGAATATAAAAGCAATTGATTGTAGGCAGAAAATACAGTTGCCAATTACTGATGAAGAGGGAAGAATACAAAATGTCCTCCAGCTTAAGTATTTCCAGATGGTGAGATACCAGTACTAATCAGCACATGTTTCAGAGGCACCAGAGCCTTCTCAAGCAAATGCCTGGTTTTGCTTCTTACAAGTAGAAACCCTAAGTGTGGTTTATTCCAATGAAAACAAGAGCCCAGATTCCTACTCCTGGATTTCTCAGAGATCTATTTTCACACTAACTCGATCAGTATATCCTGTTGTTGAATTAAGGTGGCAAAAGTGCGGTTATCTTCACTTATTTTTTATACAAGCTTTCTGGAAACTGTAACAGAATTTTAACAGATCAGTGGAAGAGTTTTAAAATATTGGAAATCTGTCCTTTCTTCTTTGGACTGAAGTTAAAGTAAATAATATATATAAATAATAACTTGTGTACTGGATTGTGACAGATTGTGATTACCTAAGAATAGTGATTCTAACTACTGTACAGTAGAATATCAGCATAGGTTTGGCTTGACACACTGCCAGAAACATTTCCAGTGCTGCAGTCCAGCCTAACACAGCTTTTGAAGTGGAGCAGACACATACATACTCACCTCATTTCATTCTTTATGTTACACACAATTGCACCCAGCAAATTGACCTGAAGAACAGTTCTTTTCCCTGTTTGTCCTCTCACCTCCAAACCTGCTGTGACCACTTCAGCACATGTTGATTTTCTCTGTTGTAACTGGCTGCAAGGAAGTCTCGCAGGTTTAAGTCATACCACTGGTCAGACACTGCTCATTTTCATGTTCCCCAGCCATACACAGGGTGTGTATCACAGGATAACAGTAAACCTGAAAGAAGAAGAAAGGCACAAAAAGAGGAATTATGTAGTTTCAACAAGCAACAGCCAAGTGAACAAATCCCTGAAGATGCTGGTTTGGGCAGCAATTTTCTCAAGGAAATTATGATATCTCACTTGTTTACATGCATATCAACAAATCTCTAAGAACTATTTGTTGTCACATGTACCTCAGTAAGTTCCAGTGACAGTGGATTCAAACACCTAATTAAAACTTTCTGAAATAACAGAGAAGAGCACAAGTTAGCAAAAAATCAGTTTGGATTGTTGTTTTCCATGCAGTTTTCAGAGATTAATGGAATTATTTTCTGGGCAGGTAAGACCATTTTAGACCCTGCTGTAGAGGCAATTCTGGATTCATCATGCAGAACATTTCAACATATTACATGAATTTCAATCATATTTTCACAAAATTCAGATATCAGTGCAAAACCTAATTAAAATGTGAATATTTCATTTTTTCACATATGCCAAATAAATATTTTCATTAGAAAGAAGCACACACTTTCATAGGTGTCCCAACAGCATCTGTATGTTAAACCTTAATAATAGGTATCAACATTTCAGAAATTATATCCTTCTATATATACACAACTTCACTAAGGAACTAAAGATATAACCTTGGATAAATTTGAGTCCTCTTGATACATGTTGAAACCTAGAACCTAATACGAATTATTTTCTAGCTTGCTTTTCCTTTTTTTTTATTATTTCTTTATACTACCATTTCATATACATCCCAGACATTTACTTTAATTTGGTCTCAAAAAGAGCTTAGTGTGTTTTTTGCTATCAGAAAAAAAAAAAAAATTACTTTATTCAGGAACTATTGTAAAATAGAGATATAAAATGGTATGTTTTGTTCACCAAAACAAATAAACACACACACTCCCCCCCGCCCCCCCAAAAAAACCCAAACTAAAGAAACACAAAAAACACAAAATAAAACAAAAACAACCACAAAACAAAACCAAACAAAACCACAGAAATCCAAACAACTTTAAAACAAGAGAATGCTTTGGCCAGATTCTCTTCACAACTTATTCTCTTTTCCTTGCCCTGACTGTTATACAGAAACATTAAAGCAGGCGAAGCTTCCAGTTAGCACACTTAGGAGGTTATTTACATTTTAAAAAGATATTCTAGAATATGCTCAGTTCCAAGCAAGCATTACATAAACCTGAATGTTATACATCAGGCAACACTGAACTCCACTTAACTTGCTGCTTCCACAAAAAATACATAGACAAACATGTCAACAAATAATACGTTGACAAATATGTCAACAAAAAATATGTTATAAGTGCACAGCTTCATACTTGCAGAACACTTTTTTTCTATCTATCAGGGTTTTTCACTCTCAACACAGGTTGCTAATGTGATAAAAAAAAAAAAACAAACAACAATCTACCCAAAGAAAAAAAACAAACCAAACAGCCCTCACCCCACACAGAGTGAGACAATCTATATGGCAGTCTACCAAAATTTGGTTTGCTCAGAATTCATTTTACATCACTTTGGTCTGTTGCCCAGCAAAGAACTTAGCAAACCTTATCAAAGTGAAGAATTAAATGGACTTCCACCTTAGGCATCCCTTGCATCTCAGTCTCTTTTCCTGTTATCCCACTTACTTGCTCTGCAGTGCATAAACTGTCCAACTAGGTAAGTGCTATGATCAACAGCTTTGCTCTTGATCCAGTTTGAATCAACCACACTACTGCAGCTGAACAGTCGCCATCATTTCTGCTCAGCCCAATATCATGGTTTTGTTGTTTTTTCTATTCTGCTACACTTTTGTTCTTTTGACTCCTAGCCAGAGCAACAAAATCAATTGTTCCATTTTTTTTTTTTCTGAGTAATGTGGATACAGGAACTACCAGCAACCCCTGAATAATTCTCTCTTCCAAAATTTTTTTTGTTTGAGATATAAATGCTTTGAGAATTTGGGGTATTCACATAAACTCATCTGAACTTACACAAGTCTAACCTATACAAAAGGTGAGGATCATCCTCAGGAACAGCACTCGTGGTGCTAGTTAGGATTTCTTCTGACACATTACTTACTCAAACTAATTTTCCATGCTGTCATTGCCCTAAAGATTCTTTTCACGGTTTCAGTAACAGTGGCATCTGCAGAGGGGAGCTCCAGCCACTTGAAACTCATTAAAACATACTTGAGATTGACAATGAGTTGAAAACATCTGTCAGACTTGGCCAAGATTTCAATCAAGTGTGATGTTGCTGTGTTACTCTGCTACATTGACTTAATAAATGACTTGGCTGCTGTCAATGCAAGGAAAGTTGGGCTCTAATTACTAGCCTGATTTTTTTTTTTCTGTATTTGAAATGTACTTTCACTTAAAGGTTCATACGCTACGTGACATGCATTAAAATTAATTTCCTGAATATAGAAGCTGAGGTAAAGCAACATAGACTGATTTTTGGCATGCTGTATTAAGCATCAGCATGACATACAACTACAGCCTCCAATAGAAAGTGAACCATATGCTTCTCCCAAATAACCCAAGAGTAAACAAAGAACCACCTGATCCTTTCAGCTCCTTTATTTTTATTTATTTTATTATTTTTTTTTAACCTCAACAAGTCCCTAACAACTCAGCAGAAAGCTTCCAGGAATCTGGTGTTATTTTTAAAAAATAATGTCCAGGAAAACCTCCGAGTTACACAAGTTATTTTTCAAAGAAGCTAAGAAAGTGTACACCTAACTGAAGCTATGCCAAAGTAAAAAATCAAAGGGCTGTATTACAATTTCAAATGGAATGGGAAAGAAGTAGCACACAGTTAGCTCTTACCTCCAGAAAGACAATACTTTCTTTCAGATGTAAGTGACAGGAATCTAATCTGGGGACTGAGAAGCTTCACACTTTCTCTTTTACTTTTTTTTTTCAGTATCCATTTCATCCAAAGACATTACAGGGATTTCTTGAGCTCCCCCTTCTTGGGAACAGTGCCATAAACAGGTTACTTTAGAAAAATAAACAGTTTTACACAAAGTAAGGCACTCAACCAAATCAACACCTTGGAGTGTAGAAAGCTGGTACAACATGACTTAATGTGTATATATATATATATTTATATGCGATGACTATGCTATATAGTAAATCTTCAGTTGCAGAGAGATCATATCAGTGCAATTTAATATTGATATAAAACTGCATCACTATTATTTTATCATTATCATATGTGCCAAGTATTCCAGCAGCTATTTTAAAGTATTATTTTATGAAAATGGATTTCCAATAAACAGATTTGTTTTAAATGACCAGATTTCCACTTTTTTTTTTTTTTTCCATCCCAGTGTAAAAAGAGCAAGCACAAAAAGTAGTCAGACTTACTAACTGTTCTGGGAAGCTTCTGCAGCAGAGATTCTCTTGAAACCATCAGAACACATGAAGGCCAATGAGAAGTGCTTTTAAATATCCTACCCAGGCTCCATGCAGATATTTATCAGCTGTAATTCAAGGTTGTATGTGTGGCTAGAAAGAACGAAAAGTTAACGCACAGTTCTTTTTATTATTCCCTTTGCAACAGACATGTTCAGATTGTGTGTGCACCAAAACTGAAGCTCCAGAGAGCTGGTTGGTCTTTTTCTGAAACTGCTCCAGTTCTCTGAACTTATGAGTATTACCTGAAGAAACAACAAAGATTTTATTACCCATTATTTGAGGTATAAATTATTCTAACTTGAGTAAATATCATTTGCATAAATATAATGATAATCTTAAATTTTGCCCAATTTGAAAAGTCATATATACACAGAAAATCTCTTTTCCCTTGCTTGCTGTGCAGGAGCTTTAAAAGAAGAAAAATATTAATCTTTGGGTTATCACCTGTGGCCAAATTAAAGCATCCTTTTCCCTAACTGTACATGGAAATTACACAGAAATGAGGAAAAAAAACCCAAAACCAAAACCAAACCAAACCAAAACAAAACACACAACTTTTTATTTCAAATAATGGAATTAATTGTGCTGTGTCTTCTTTACAGTACAAGCCCTGTCACATTACATGGTTCTTATATTCTTCTTTTCAAAAATAAAATTCTTCATGCAGTCAGCAAGGGCTTTTTCTAATATTTTTTCACTTGAGGGGAGCATTTCTACTTACACTTGTATATGACAACATGAAATAATATATACAGTCATATATACTTTATATGCATACTGAACATGTAATCTTTTGAAATCCAGTGTATTATTGCAATGACACTTTTTTGGGGGCCTAATGACCACAACAGATGTATTCACATGCTCCCCTGACAAAGCAAGCTGCTTTGCTCTAGAAATTTGCCTTTTTCTTTCTTTCTTTTCCTTTGTGATGTAAAGCTAGATGAAAACCTGCAGTTTCCTGCAGGAGGGGTGGGCCAGGTGACAGGGTGGGGTGAGGGTCAGGGACCAAGGACCAATCTCACACTAAGGTATGTTTAACCTAAGAGCTGCTCACACTTAACTGACTCTCTGAACAAACTAAGAATTCAGAAAATAACACACAGAGTAAGGTGAAAAACAGTTCAGGTAAAGATGACAAAAATCTAATCTTCATAAAACTGTAATAAGGTTCTTTGAGATTTTTTAGTCCCTAGGATTTAAAAATATCTTCAATTGACATCTTAGTCATTGAAGTCCTTGGTGGTGCACCAGGCGCTTGAACAGTCATCCAGAGAATATGTCTGTCTCTGTCAATTCATAAATGCTAATTTATTTCAGACAAGGTTTGAATAACCCACTCATTCATCCTCAAGTACAATCAAATGAAAATGCTTCTGTTGAGCAGCCAACGTTATTATTTGTTATAGATCTGCTACATCTACACTCATTTCTATCTATCCCTTTTCAGAAAAGGGACAGACAAGAAAATTAACCAGGGAATGTACATCTCAAGATTACAGTTAGGAAACCCATCTTTATTACCAAAAATGTTCTCTAGAAGCTCTTGTAAACCCCTACCATCAAATGGCCTCCAACAACATGTTATTGATGTTCAGTTCTCAAAAACTGCCACTTGAAAATACAGGTTCAGTTGTATTTTCCAGCTGGTCTTCTGTCTTTCATAAATAGAACTGGATTAGGTGAAAGAGAACAGTCATTCTTGCATCTCCAGCCTCCAGGCTAGGAGAGACTATCAATGGTATGCTTCACTTATGCTGAACATTCACTAAACCTTTTGTTGAACTTGCTTCTATAATTTGCTTTATGGTACAAAGTAGTTTTTCAATGAAAAAACATGCTTTACTGTTTTCTTAAGAACATTGTATCAATGCTTACAAATGTATTTGCCCTATATACTACATTCAGAATACTGCAGAACACAGCTCTGCTGTCAATCTGTAGCCTCACAAATGAAATATGCTATACAACCAACCACGTTCCACTGTACTTTTAATATTATGTTTACATTATTTTACATTACATATTATTAGCTTTATTATTACTTGATGTATTGTTTTTATTATTTTACATTATTATAATATTGTATAAATGTAATATTATTTGTAATAACGTTAACATGAATATGTAATTTTGCATTATTTTTATTAAATACCTAAAGCAAGCAAATTAATCTAACATTCATTTAGCAGCACCATACTATGTACCAAAGCATACAGCTGAATTAAAAAATAAGCATATCTTCAAAGGCAGCTAAAGACAAATGCAAGAAATTTTGTCTCTAAAGCCACCTTCAGGTAAGCCAACTCAGTCTTGTCTTAGCCATATCAAAATGACAATGAGCTAACAGCACCGTTTTTTAGAACTCACATTCTCTTCCTTATCTTCTATCATACCTTGACTTTCATAGACAAAACATTCTGCTGCTAAAAACTACACCATCTTACATCACCTAGAAATGACTCCTCTGAAAAAATAAATTGATCTTAACAGGCATAGGAGAAATCCAATCCTGTCCTTTAGATATTTAAAAAAAACCAAACAGCACAATGTACAGTTTTTAGAAAGAGAATGACAAAGGAATATTGGGAAAAATGCAGGAAAAGTCCATATTTAGCAATATATACTGTATTTTAATAAATACGTGTGTTACACACTGCCATATCACCTCAAGAAATGAGAAACGATTGCCCAGTTACATCGATACAGTATGAAGCTCTCCTAAACCCATACAGACCTCCCAGTCTAATGAATATTAAGTTTTAAATAATAAATTCTGTGGAACACCTTGTGTCTGCTCCAGAATGAATTTTATTCATTAAAAAGAAAACCTTACGAACACTGACACTTCAAAAATCATCCTTTTGTATTTATTTTAATCTCAAAAATAAAAGATTTTTCTTTTGGAAATCAAAGTCTTTCTGCACGTCCTCTTTATGCTTCAACACCTCTTGCCACTGCTGTGTAACGAGCACCTTTAGTCTCACACAGAAGTCAATTTAGCATCCCACGGCATTCTGTGGAATAAAGGAACAGCACAGTAGGAGCCAGTGAATCACTTTCAAGGCAAGCACAAGCCCATGTTCATGTCTTTGTATTCTGTAGAAGTCTGTCACTGTCAAGTCAACCCTTCTTAAAGACAACATCTTCAATTACAGATGTAAAAAACAGTTTGCATGCAATTTAAATGCTGCAAACTGGCAATCTTCTCATGAAAACCACAAACCATTCTTTCTATTCTCACGCATCAGTACTCCTGATTTACCATCATTTTTCTGTTACATGAATTGATCCTTAATTTCCAAGACAGAGTAAAAATACTGAGGATTTTTGACAGGAGTTAGTGATTTGTCATTTAGGCACCACAGTCAAGCTTACACTGCCAGCAGTTTCAAATACATGACAAAATAATATTCTTCTTTGCTAAATTCTTAATGGGCCTCATGGATTCCCACTCCACCCTCACCAAGAAAAGTTGGTCTTTCCTCATCTTTCCTACTAAAACAATACAGAACTGGCTTAGGAGCATTTGAAGCTTGCAGGTTTTCTCAAGCTGAACACTGATCATGTTACCATGCAGCAATTGATGGAGATATATATTTAAAACCATTAGAATACCAGAAGAGGTACTAAATTTTGATTTAAATGGATAAGGTTGTGTTCATCTGAGGCCAGATCTTAGGTTGGTTAAATCAATACATCTCTTTTGCCTTCAGGGAAAGCACTCTGATTTAGAACCCAAATCAGCACAGCACTGTAGTCCCACTGATGTCAGTCAGTCTATATGTGGAGTTTAACAGCAGTTATTAAGGACACTACTAATACCAATGGACTGCTGAATTACAATTTTACTGTGATCAAGAATATGAACCTTGTCTTTTAGGTTACTGAAACAGTACCCAGAGACACAAGGAAAACTGAAAATTAACAGGGAAATGTGTCAATTCAAAAGAAGCTGACACCTGTCAATGTGCTTTTAAAAAGAAATGTTATGCTTAGCAAAAATGGTAGAATACTGATCTATTCTGATGAGTATTCATTCAGAATTAGGATTCTATTCATTAAAACATCTCTTAGCTTTTTTTTTCTGATGCCTTTTTGTGTTTGTGTGTGTGGAAAAAAATAACTTGTGTTCTATTTTGAAAATAATACTTCCAAAAAGAGTCCAAAAAGATAGATTTTGAAATTTATCATATCTTTGTTTTAGACTCTCATAATGTTTCATTTCACTTTCTCACTGCTAACCCTATTGAATTTTGCTTTCTTTTATTCTCTGACTTTTTAAGGCCTCAGCTTTTTTTAGTTAATGTATTTTCTCTCTGTCCTCATCTTTTCCTGCAGGATTTTACCATTTTTCAGTCTCCAGAAGCCCTGGAGAAGTCTAAACTTTTCTAGGAGATACTGAAGGTGTCCTATCGTTTGTGGTGTATTCCACCATGCCTTCATGACAGTGAAAAAAGTACAGAAGGAACTTTTAAGAACAAGATTGTGGTATTCAATGTACCAGCTGGCCACAAAGTCCCATGTGTCCCTGTGTATAGGGTATTTAGAACATCCTCCTAGACATTAAGTTGATATCCAGTACAAAATATGTAACTAACATACAATTTCAATTTTAATGTTTATTTCTAGAATTTGTTTCTAAATCTGAATAGCAAATTTCTGTGAAACATTTTGATTTAGATGAAAGCACAATTTGCAGAAGGAAACTGCCATAGTGAGCACTTTGGGGCAAGTCTGCTCTGGAGAAAAAAAAAAAGTGATTTTAAAAAATCTCCCTTTTAGTCAGAAATGTCAACTTGTTTCAGAAAACGCACTTTTCCTCATGGGACATACTTCCAAAAGGAGAATTTTCAGAGCATGACATACCCCCAAATCACACGGTGCTGCTTGGTTTGGGTAGAGAAGGTAAAAGAGTAAAGATTAGCTTGGGAGAGGCACATCAGGCATTGTTTAAATGTTTATCATTTCTCATGACTCTTATCTATTTTAATTGTCAAGAAATTAGTCTTCCACAAGTTGAGTCTGTTTTGTCCTCAATGGTAACTGCTAAGTGGTCTCCCTGTCTTTAACATAATACATGAGCTTTCTCATCCTCTTCATCCTCTCCCCCTGCCCTGCTTAGGAGGAGTGAGAGCAGCTGGGTGGGTGTTTGGCCAAGGTTAACTCACCCTCCCCCCCCCGCCACTGCATTGCACTAGATTCTTCACAGAGTACTGGGAACTAGCAACTACACTGAACGGCTTAAAAAATCCCAACACTGGCTCTGATTCTGCAGCTCTTTGTATTCAGGAAAAGACACAGGTTCGTGCAGAGCCCTGTGGATCTCAGTGTGCCTGCCTGCAACTACATTTTCTATACAAGGAAGACCTTGCTGGAGCCAGTAAGGTTCTACCAGAGCACAAAGTTCCACCTGCCTCAAGAGAACTGCAGGATCAGGACCATGAATTGCTCAAATGAACCCAAAGTCAATATAACTGTCAAAGTCATATGAACCAAAACAAGAAAATCTCTTCACAATTAGCCCACAACCAGTTAGCTATATGGCCGTCAAAATACTAAAGAAAAAGCTTGTTGCCAATATAGTCAGGGCTCTCTTAATTTCATGCACTGTGACTTCAACAATTTCTTCATTTCTCATTTTATTTCTCTAAAAGTGGCTTCATTTAAAAGCAGGGAAACCACATTTCATGCTCTTCAGTTTCATTAAAGACATACAAAAGCCCTTACCAAAAGAAGACTACTCTAATTAAACCATTGTAGCAGAAGGAAATATTGAAATGATGAATCAGAAAGGCTTCTGACACGCTCTATATTCTCTTGCACATCATTCCTTATAGTATAAAAAAAAAAGGAGCTCCTCCCTTTAACAAAAAAAAAAGTTTTTCAGAATCACATGATGAAACCTGTAACACCCAACCCAGAGTAACACAAATGGAGTACCTCACAGATTTTCTAAAATGTATCAAGAAAGAATGTCACAGATCCCTCCTTTGGCAATGTGAGAACGTAATATTTCACCCTCAGAAAATCAACCTTTATCTGCTTGACAAGGAAGTTATGGTTAAATTCTCTGCTTAAAACACATTCCATAGGCAATGTGATATAAATACCATATGGATTATATATGAGAAGTTCAGCATGTGCTACTTAATCAACACTTGAATGAAAGCATTACTGAAAATCAAGCAAAACAGCAAAACCCAGGTATTAGTCCTTCACTCAGGAATTGCAAAGACCTTTTATGAATTACATCTTTCCAGGAGCATGAATAAAGTCAATGACTATTCTGTCTGATACTGGGAACACCAAACGAGGTAGGGTTTTCTTTCACCTTTGAAGCACATGAAACTAGAATTACATTAAAAAGTTGGCTCACAGTGCACTCCATTTTTTTTGATTAATTAATTACCTGCTCTAAATTCCAACAGTATTTTACAAATCTCTTGGTTACAGGACATATACACACAATCAAGAGTTGTTTCCACAAGGGGTAAGCAACCATTTCTGGGGCTGGCTTAAACTAAATAAACAGTTTGCATTTATTCAAATCCTATTTCATAGTGGATAAGGATCTTTAGCACCTCTTTAGCATTCAAATCCTGTACATATAAACCAAGTCTATTGGCTGTTGCATCAGATGAGACTGACAAACTATTTCAGTTAAATTCATCATTGGTGAAGTTCTCCATCATAGCCTCTTCCCCTCTCCCTTTCAGGTTGGTCTGCAAACCAGTTTAAAGAAAAAGAAAAGAAAAAAAAAAAAAAAAAAAAAGTTAAGTCTAATTCTTGTAGATCTGCCCAAGGAAAGGAGACTACCATAAGCTTTTTATCAGGGAGCCTCCTCCACGAACACAACTGCCACCTTCAGTTCATGATGATCTGTACTTCCTCCCTGAAAGCTGTACTGCCTCAGACTCCTGTAGCTACAGACTCCTGAAGAACCACCCTTGAGTTTCTTATAACCTATCATGCTTCCGTGTGGCTTCTGATATCCAAAGACCTCCTTCTAGCTCCAAAATGACACAGAAATGGCAACCAGAAAGGTGATTAAAATTCTTACAGACCTTTTGAATTATCTAAGCTACACGAAGTTTGAGCAGAACAGATACTAATTATGTGGGTTTTATTCCTATTGACCTTGTCACATTAGCCCAGTGCCTAGCAAAATACTAAAAATAATAATTTCCAGTAATCCAAGCCCTATTCATAATAGGCAACAGCCACAAGAGACTTCCAAGGAAGTCAAGAAATCTAAATGTTATTTGTTTCATAGCCTGAATGAAAATGAAAGGTAAAACTTCCAAGCAGAAGAACAGATCAATTGGTGAGACTTGTCAATCTCTCAAAACCCTATAAATTAAAAGCCATGAAATACGAATACTGTTAATTTACACTCACTTTTATTACTCCCCTCACAATCCACTGGAAATACTGGAAATATCCAGTAAACACACATTGATAGTTCTGGCCTTACTATCAACAGCGATCAAAGCAGTGAAGAGTGCAAATGCATTACTGACTGACTCCTGGGAGACTTTAATCTTTGCTCATAAATCACTTCTCTCCTGCTACCTGATCATTTGGATTTCAGAATAAAATACATGTTTTCTGAAAGGTTCTGACTGATCTGAGTGGCTCACAAGTAGGACCATGAGGAGACTTAAATGGCAATGGCCACATACCACCCTGGGTTTTATGCATCTCTTCAGAGAGATTGCCTGAAATGAACCATGACATCAGCTCATGAGGAAAGGTTTCATTTTTTAAAAGAAATGTACTATTGCAGAGAACTACAACTAATTTGTTGGGGTTTTTTCCTAGCTTGTTAAGGCTTAGATGAAGATGTATTGAAAATATATTTCAAAGAAATTTGCTGAATCCATACACTAAAGCCAAATAATTTGAAAGCTGGCAGTGTATCTATTTCTCACTTGCTTACTCCATGTAAAACGATGAAGTGAACACTACAGTGAGAGAGTGGGTTCCCCAAAACCTAACACACTGGGAACTGTGGTCTCACACCTTGACAATTTTGCCTGAAGCAGTTTCCATCAACAACAAAGAAAAGGAGGTATCATTGATTTCAGCTGTTGCTGGCTCAGATGCAAAGACAGACTACACAAAGCGTTAGGGACTGGTTTTGATCACCCAGAGTTTTGGGGTTTTTTTTTATTGTTTCTCATCTACGTTTCCTGATTTTGTTGAAATAAAGAACAGCTGTTCTCACAAGCTTACCAATTCAAAGCTGTGAAGACAAAAGTTGCATCCAAATTTCCTTTTTCTTTAGCATAGTATAGATCTTATCTCATGCAATGGAGAACAAAGTATGTTCAAGAAAGGCAGAGAGAGGAGTCAGTCTCACAATTCTGCTAGTTGTGGGAAAATGTATCTCCCTGCATGGGTATCTACAGACAGACACACTGAGGGAATGTCTTGCTCCCCAGTACAAAGCCATCAGAACAGATACTGTGGTGAAACACTTCACACCCTGAGAACTGTTTCCCAACATTGCTCTAGGATCATTACCATAACAGACCCGAGACAACCTCAGCAGAGCTGGCATTTTTCCTGGACAAAAAGATACGCAGGTATTCTTCACCACCTGACCCTTGTACTGAGTTATGCATATATATATCAGTTGCAGGCACAGTACAACTGTTGTGAACATGCTCAGTGGAAATATTCTGTTTTTCTGGACAATCGGTGCTCCAAACATATATTCTGAACCTTTGTTTTCTGCCTCAACGAAATCTTTTGCAGAATTAGCGGATATAGCCAGAGAAACACAACCATCAGCAGAAGATGGAAACTAGATGTGACTGAACACAAGTAAATAGCTTAGTAAGTGCTCTAAAACCTACACAGAAAGTTGATTGAGTGTTTTGCTACTGCAGAAGCACAGAACTTGCCCTACATGCTACAGCTCCCCAGAAAGACAGCAACTACTACTCAGCTTTCCTAAAACATCAGCCCAGGGAAAACACCACACACAGGCAGCTGCCCTGTTTTCAAGCAAAATGCCTCGCTTTGGATTGAACACTTCAATGCAAACCTACCTCCAGCCACTATACTCTCTTTTTAGCTCAAACATCACCCTGCTGCAGTCACTGCCATAAAGAAAGTTTACATATATCCTTAAAGTGGTATATAGGCTGCAGCTGAGGAACAGGAACTGCACATTTGATCCTTGCTCCCTTTGAAAGCTCAAGGAAATAAATTAGGCACTGTGCCTGTTGCTCCAGACGCTGCTGTGCTTTTCAAACCAAAAGGACAAAGATTGCTGGCTGCACGTAGGTGGGAGCAGACAATTAGCACGCTACAGGCACACACTCACAGCTAGAAAGAGGTCTGTCTCTCTGACACAGCAGCAAACAAGAGAGCATGACTTCTAGGGCCAGCACTTGTTTCTTCCTTTCCCTGCTGTCTCAGACAGTGAAATGAGACAGAGATGACAGCTATCAGATAACTCACTACCTACCTGTAAGTCAAGTGCCAGGCGCAAGTAGTTGGCAGTGTCGTTTCCCCACACACATTAAGGGCCCATTCAGAATCACAAATAATAATTTACCTCACAAGAGTTTGCTCATTATGTGCTTTGCCTGGCCCTTGTGCTCTTGTAAAACCCTCTTTGAGTAGGGAGGCATGAAATAATCTCCTGCTGCCTGTAGCAGTGGCCTTTTTTTCTTTTCATGTGACTGCAAACAGTAACTCCTTATTCAAAAAGGAAAAGGTTATTAACTCAGAGGAGTTATTTTTAAAAAAAGATAGAAATGAACTGTGACTGCAATCTCAAGTGTGAGTCTTGCCTGGAAAGCTGTTTGACACAGAAAGGCAAGCAGAAAAGCACAGGTTCAAGTCAAGACTGGCCATTTTCATGTATAGTCACCATTAAGCTGACAGGACAGCGATCTCCTACCTCATTTTGTTATGAATGGTTCTTTAATTTGAGGTTACTGTTATTAAAGGTTCTTTTAAGCTGTGTGCTCTCTTGACATGAATCTGCCTTTTCTAAACGAGGCAAACAGCTCAAAAGGATTTAGACATTGCTTGTGCTTTACACTGGTGAGTTGCCTCACTGATGTCAGTGACTCACATGAGCAACATGAAGTGGGTAAGTCTAAGCGGCACCGGAGCCCTGTCTGATTAAATCTTCCTATCCAAAGCTGTTCACCTGTAAAATAGTACCGGGCATAAAATGACAAGTCAGCAGCTGATAAACCAATGATTCAACACCACGTTCTTCCAAAAGCAAAGTTTTAATTTACCTGTTTTAAATAGAATGATGAATGATGGCAAAAATGGCACTCACTCCTCATCTCTTCATGCCCTTGTTTGTTTAACGGCTGGACTGCCCGGTTACAATATTTCTTTTGCACATAAAGCTTATTAAGTGCACTTCAAACCCCAAGTTTTTTGTGCTACACTAACATTTGCCTGACGCATAAATTGCCACAACAATCTCACAGCTCCTCTGATGACAGTGCTATGCCTTGAAACAACATAGACTCGGGCTGGGCAAGATGATTATTAGCACCAGTCACACTTGGTTGAAAATAAAACAGATAAAACGTATTAAACCATCTTATTGGTAACCATCAAGAAATGAAATGAGCTAATTACTATTTCATTTCTTTTCTCAGTGATCTGCAATCCCTAGATGAATGCTGTGTAAACCAGAAAGGTTTTTGTGGACATCCTTTAGTAATTGACCTTTAGCTCTCCCCATTTCATTTGCCCTAAGTGTTAATTGACTTTGAAAAAGCAGTATATTATCCTTTTAGGAAGAAAAAAAAAAAATCTGATTTGTGCCTGCCAACATCTTACAGCATCAAAGCCCTGTTAAATCATAGTGCAGTACAGCTGGAAATGAGTCTCCAGAAGAAATTGAAAGAGGGTGGGGGAAGGAAGCAAATCCATCATTGAAAGAGCTCCAGTGCCATCTAGAGAGAATCTGCACTAGTTCATTTTCTGAAAGGGAAGATCAGGTTGTTAAATAAAAATATTTCTATTCTGATGCTGTTTGGGGGGAAGGTAGAATTCTATTCGGGTTCATTGTATCTATACATTTTTTTAAACCAACTCTGTAGTAATTTCCACAGAAAATATCACATCCTGGAATATAATCTATCATAAATTCTAAAGAAATCACAGGAGATAGCTTTAAAGGCTCACTTACAGACTCTCCTACAATGAGGAATTATATCTGTGCAGTTTTGTTTCAAAGAAGCTCCTCTGAAGAGGTAGGTGCTGTATCTTTGCAGACGAGTGCTTCAGTCACAAACAATTTACATTTTGACAGACATGCTATGCTTCTAGCAGCTGCCTTTATGATATTGCTTGTCAGTTAGAAGAATGTGCTATTTCAGGCTATGATTTTTTTTCACTTTCAAATACAAAAAAACTGTCTTTTCTGAGTATTTTATAAGCAGCAGCCTCACAGTCAGATAGAGAGCAGGAGGCACCCATGAAATGCATTACCGGTAGGAGTCTCCTTTAATCTGACCAATTTTATTTACTCTGCCTCTGCCCAAAGAGCAAATGAACTCCATTTAGTGTCTGTGGTGGGTCAGCTGGTATAAAAACTCGAGCTGTTCCTCACCACCAGCACCTAATCTGGTTACATCGCAGGACAGCTGACAGAGGGGTACATGGCTAACTGCATCTGAAACAAGAGAAATCAATTTGCAGCTTACGGTACAGTCAGCAAGTAATGCAACTGTATCACTAATGCACCTCAAAAGGGAGAGTTCATTACCACTGTCTCACAAAAACACTTGCTGTGAAATGTAGTCCTCTTGGTCTCCATCACTGTTATTTACTTGCTAATTAAAGAGCAATGTGGGACTTGTAACAGCTAATAGGAACTCCTCACAAGTCCCTTGATCAACTAACTCCCTGCAAATTTCAAAACCTGAACCTGTTTGAGGACTAAGAACTGCTACGTTGATCTTAACTGCTGCCTGGATGTTGTTCATATTACAGTGTGATTTCTGTTTGTGAAATTCTATTGGGCTGAAACATGTGGAGACTGACAAAAGCAGTCAGTTAGTTTGTGGCTATCTCCTTCAGTTAGCCAGTGAGGTGCTCTGTGATAGTGCCTGGCATTTATCCACTATGGCAGCAGTGAATTAATACTGCACAGAAAAGATGATGGTGGTTATACTCTAGTTAAGAATAGGTAAAACATGCTGCATTATGCAATTATGAAGGGTAGTACACATTATTTATACTCTTCTTTCCTAAGAATAGCACCTCAAAATAGGGTTATCAAGGAGATTATACACAGAGAAAATATTATTTTCAGTGAAACACACTGAAATCAGAAACATTTGATTCCACACTGCCCTACGCTCCTTGTCATTTATCCTGGCTGGATGCTAAATCAGACCATTCAGAACACTGAAGCTACTCAAGGTGAAAGCAATGGAGGATCAAGCCTACAGAACCTGCTTACACACACCATAAGGCTTACTAAGCCAAGAACTGGTGTCAGTGAGATGACTCTGTCTTCTCATTTCTATTGATGGCAACACTGATGATTCCTGGATAGAACATAATTCTGACTGATGGGTTTATGAAAAGAGAGAATCCACAACTTCAGTGGGATATTAACAGACAAGCAACACAGAAAAATGAAATGGCTGACTGACTAGATAGATCTTCCAGTCCCAATGTGTTGCAAAATGCAAGAGCATTGCTTCCATTCATTACATCAAACCAACAGACTTGTCAGGCTGAAAAACCCCAGAGCACCTTAAAAAGAGAATTTGTCCTTTTTGCTGACAAACACAATTAAGCTGCGTAATCCAGGGAGAGAGCAGTAGGTAAAAGAATAGTTAACATGAAAGAGCAAAAATTTAAACATGTGTAGAATGGGCTCATTGGTATTATTCTGCATCTTATCTTGTCCAGAGACCTTAAAGACAGTCCTGAAATAACAATAAAGAAAAGCTCACCTTAAAACAATAAAGCATTAAAACCCATTCGGATCAATATCAAAAGCCAGAGAGTTGTAGAGACAGTACTGCTGCTGGTGTGAAACAGAAGTATAGACCTCTTTCTTCTAATGGCACACAAATACAGCCCATAATGCTCACAATGTGCAAACCCACCCTTTACCCACTACATTTTATATGAGGAGCTGGTTTAGGCATTATTGCCAACAGACAGTCCTGTTAACATCAGACAAGTACACGAACTAGAAATAGAAGGGAAGATAACATTCATATTGTGGAAATGAAAGGACAGCATCTCTTTTGTGTCTGGAATTTATTGTGGAGTCAAAGGGCACTGAAGAAATTTTGACTTGTACATGCCACTGGATTTAATAGTATGGGCTTCATGAAGATATGAATCTCAGCTTTTTTGGAAATCTTGCTTAAAATGTATTATTTTTCAAGGGATATAAGTCCTTTAAAGACACAGTGCAAATTTAATCATTTTACTTCACATCTTGATGCTTCCCTCTCCTCAATTCCAGACTTTGTTTCATTGATTTCTAAGGGTAGACTGTCTCTCACTATTTATTTTGTGTATTAAATGACTGGTACAATGAGACCAGGGGCCAATTCTAAAGGCAACTACACTGTCAAGGTCCAGTCCTTATATAAAATGAAATTCCAAGTAGTATATTCACTCATTCTTGCTAGCTGGTTTTGTACATTATAGCAAAAAGAAAGGCATACATAGATCTCTCTCTTTTCACAAGCTCTTTCCTCATTGGTTCACTGAATAATGTATCTCATTCCAGATATGCCAGATGGAAGTTCATGTGTAGGCTTCTTATTAAATACCATGTAAAACATGATACAGATACCATTGCTACAATGTACTATTTTATTACTTTGCAAAGACATGTTTATTTTTATATTGATTGTAAATATTTTAGATAATAGGCTGGGTCTGCTCTGAAGAAAGTAGAAGAAGCAGTTTGATGTTTGCCTATTCTTTTCAGTGACCAATGAAAGGAATTACAACAGCCTACTAATTTGGAGCTAACAGTTGCTCTTCTTGCACAAATGTCAAGGTCTTGCCTTCTTAGTATAGAGTATCTTGACTGTGATGGAAGATCATCATGCCTGCAAGTAACCATGATACTTGATAGTGACATCACAAAATCATATCCAGGGATAGCAAATATCAATGTGGCAAGGCTCTACTGTCATTCCTCACTTAAGCAGCCTGAACCAAGTGCTAATGAATTATAAATCACCATAACACCACTGAGACTAGTCAAGCTTCACCAATTTTCACCAGGTAAAAAACTTTCCTGGCATATAATGACCCACAAAAGAGCCCTGTAACAGAGAGACAAGAATGAACAAAGATGCAGCAGACAGGAGTGTTTCAGAGCTTTTCTGATCTTTATAAGTAACATTTAAGGATAATTTCTATGAATTCATTTTCTTTTTAAAGAGCTTACACAACTTTTTGGTCAGGCTGTTTCAGACACGACTGGACGCAGTGCTTGGCTTCTAACAAAGAATTCTCTCAGATGCTTTGCAAATTGTTGCATATTCACTTCAGTACATGAGATACAGGAGACAATCTGCTAAAGTGGATAAAAACTAGATAGCACACTACAGCCAGAAGCTACTTATGAGTAGAAGCAGATCCAAATGGAAGGAGTTGACTTGTGGAATACTGTAGCATTAGTATCAATTTTGTTTACCTTATACCTGAAAGGAGGAAAAGGCAGCAAGGTGATGAAATGTGCTGATGATACGAAATGAGTGACTCAAGAAATACACAATAGGGAAGCAACAGAATTCACAAGGACTTGGCTAGACTAGAATCATGGGCAGATAAGTGACTTATGCAATTCCATTTGGAAAAAAAGGCAAGATAATCTATGGACAAAATAATGAGAATAGACAACTCTATCTTCAATGGACAGAGAGGTAACTGCTGAAAAGGTTTGTATTTTAACATTCCAGTGCAGAAAATGTTATGTTATAAACTCAGATTTCTCTGAAGTTCCCTTTCTGCCAGTCTTTTTTTTTTTTTTTTTTTTCCCCAGTAGTTGCTGCTGTATGGTAAAAGGAACTAGTCAGAAAAGAGAATAGAAACGAATATGAGAGATTCTTCAACTTTTGGCCAACTGACTTATTTATATATATATATATATATATATATATATATAGGACAAAAAAAAAAGTTTAAGCACATGA
>JAABPQ010024901.1:0-18702 GCA_033439865.1 Alcedo quadribrachys | reverse complement strand
TGGATTGCTGGAGTCTGACCATCGTGGGGTGTCCCGTCCCTGGGTTGCTAGAGCTTGGTGGCTGGGTCTGCCAGAGTGTTCCTCACGTGGCACTGATGCAGCTGAGCATGCAGAGGTTCCTCACCACAGTGCTGCTGCTCCTCACCTTCAACAAGAACTTACATTCCTTGAGAGCTTCTTGCTGGTTTTGATGGTGATGTCAGTGGTTCCTTCTGAAAGCATCATGAATGTGCTGCTATTGTGGGTAATTAATACTTTGCAGTTGAGTCTGTTCTGGGAATCAAATGAATATTGGATTAGGAAGATGGAGAGTGAGTGCTGAAGTGGGCAGAGTGGGGCACCTCTCTGGCAGGCTGATTGCATCACCAGTTTTTGTCCTGACCTTGTGTGCTGCGCTGTGACATAAGCTTGGAGTGTGGGCAGTGGTTTATTTTGTCAGTTCCAGGTGCTTCTTGGTTACCAGTTCAGCTTTGCCCTCCCCTTTTAGTTTCTCAGTGTTTGTTTTTTTTTCAAGCTGCTGCTAATGAAGTTTCTTACTCCTCTTAAAGATGAATATTTTTATTCTGCAATGTAGCTATGCTCACCTTAAAATACCTGACTTAGAGAAGAAAAATGGTGTGGTCTTTGTGTTCTGTTGGTGTCCTGTCTGTAGTTTCTCCCACTGTGCACAGGTGACAGGTGGCTCTGTGCCTTCCAGGGTCACGTGTGATCTCTTGTTCTCTTGCAGGGGACAAGGTGGCTTACTGTGAGATAGCAAACCGGAGGGTGATGGAGGTGATCAACTCTGCCAGGACACGGCAGGAGCTCCTTCACACAAAGACCTTCCACAGCAGCCAGCAAGGCAGCTCCTTGCTGTCCCAGCCAGCCCGGGGGCTGAAATCAGAACCCGACACCTGGATCTATCCCTTAATCCAAATGAAACCTTTTGGGATTCAAATCGATGAGATGGTTACGGAGACGCTGCTGACGGAGGCTGAGAGGGATGCCAGGATCTACCTCACCACTGGCTACTTCAACCTGACCCAAGCCTACATGGACCTGATCCTGGGCACCAGGGCCGAGTACCGGATTCTCCTGGCCTCGCCGGAGGTGAATGGGTTTTTTGGTGCCAAAGGGGTGGCAGGAGCCATCCCTGCAGCCTATGTTTACATCGAACACCAGTTCTACAGCCAGGTCTGCTGCCTTCACCAGCAGGACAGGGTCCAGCTGCAGGAGTACTCCAGGGCTGGCTGGACGTTCCATGCCAAAGGTGAGGTGTCCATTGCCCAAGAGGGCTGGCTTGGGAGGAGTTGGGAGACTTCCACATATCTGGATTGTGCAACTAGTGAGGGGATGGGTGCAGAGACGAGTCTGAACCTCCAGAAAACTTCTCACCAGAGGTTCAAACATCTCTCTTGCATAAACCTGGGTGGTTTGGGTCACTCGGGACGGGCGCTCCAAGTCGTGTCTTTGGAGTTCCCACTCAAACACAGTCCCAGAGGTTACACAAGAGTAGTCCCCGTGGTGACAGTAAGACACTGCCCTGCTGTGAAACGTGCTGTGAAAGAAGAGGAAACATCTGGGTGTGTTTGTGATCATAGTAACAGTTGTGAAGCAGTTTCTCGTGTCCCTCTTGCTGGTTCCAGCAACGAGAAGCGACCTCTGTGGCGGGCACCCCCCGGGGGGTTGGCAGTGGCAGCAGGGAGCTCGCTCCTGGTGGCTTCCCAGAGGTCCTGGAAGCAGCACGTCCTGGTGGGGTGATGATGTGGGTGTGGAGGAATTTGTCCCTGTTGGCAGCGTACGGGAAAGTGTGGCACAGTGAATGGCTGCACCCATGTGCCTTCTGGGAGCTGGGGCAGCTGGAGGGGAAGTTGCTGAGAAATGAATATTGCTTAACAGATGTAGTTAATAACAAACACAAATAATTAATGCTGCCATCATGGTCTACCGTGGAAGCCCCCAGATTCTTTCTTTGATAGACACAAAGGTGCAGCTTTCACAAGCTCAGTGCCACCAAAGCATGAACATTTTCTCCTGACTTGTTGCTGGTTGTGTCTCTAAATCTTCCTTCTGGAAAACGCAGACCTTGGCTCTCCTGTTCTCCTCTGCACTGTGTCACTGTGTCACTTCCTTCCACAGCTCGTGGTCCCCCGGGACAGCTGCTCCTGGAGGCAGAACCAGCCTGGCACAGTTAACGTGCAGGTTCATGTCAGCACGTGTCCCATCCCAGGGTGGGAAGGATGCAGCCCCCATTCCGGAGCTTTTCCCTGTTGTTTGCTGAGGGAGACTGGCTGGTGGTGACTGTGGGGCTGCCTCTGCCCTGCACCCCACAGGGCTGCCTGGGGGAAGGTCAGTGGTAGCAGGGAGAGAAAGCTGCTGAGCAAGCCCTTCCCTGAGGAGAGAAATGGCACAAGCATTCCTTGGCTATAAACCTTTCCAGCTCGTGGTGTGTCCCTCCTGCTGTGGCACCAGTAACTCGGGGTAATAAACCCCTTATCTCTGTCCAGGGCAGCCTGGAGGAGCTGCTGCCTGCTTGGGAGGCCCTTTGTGGCCTGTCTTCCAGGAAACATGTGCTCAAGCCATCCGTGGTTCAAAGGTTCCCCCTCTTGCTGGACACTGCTGGCTCCGAGTGGGATTTTGTGGTTTGGCACAGGCTGCTTTCCCAGGCTACTGAGGTGCACGTGGCAGTCAGTCCATTCTGGCTGTGCCAGCTCGTGGAAGTGCTCTGGGCTCTGTCTGCTGTGTGGTGGAGAAGACACAAGACATGAGAAGCTCCTCAGCTCCCGTGCTTGGCAGCAGGAACAGTTGGGGGCGTTTGCTTGCCGTTGTTTCCCCTCTGGAGTGACAGAAGGGTCGGCTTGAGCTCCCTTCTCTGGCTCAGCTTTGGTTCACCCAGCTCCCTCCTGCTGGCATCACAGAGAGGACAGGGCAGAGGAGGAGACCCTGGAGACACTTGAGGGGCAGCTGCACATGGAGTCAGACTCCTGGAGGAGGAGGGAGGTCTCTAGCATCAGAGTGCCCACTAAAGCTCCACGTTTGGGCGAGGACGAGACGCCCGTTAGTCTCCTGTGGCACCAAGCCCTGTCAGGGCTGGCTTGAAACCCTTCAGCTGCTCTGACAGCACTGGGTGTGCCCGTGCCCAGTGTCCCCCAGCGTGTCCCCCCAGGCTCACGACTGCCCTTGGGCTCGCTTGGCATGCGGGTTGCGTCCGAGTGGCTGTGGTACTCATGGCAGCAGAGACACCAGCTCTGCCAGGAGGGGCTCTCTGGGAAGGGCCCATCTGCTGCTGTGGGTGCCACGGGCACGTCCCTCGGGATTAGGGGCCCTTCCGTGGCAGCGCCAGGGGATGGGGCACCGGGCAGGTGGCTGTTTGCTCCCAGATAAACCTGCTGTTGGTGGCGGCTGGGAAATGGTGCTTCCCTTTCTGGGAAGGTGAGTCACTGTTTGAGCAGATCCTGCCAGGTGCCCATAAAGCCAGAGACACCATAAAGGCTTTGGGGCTGGCATGTGACCGCGAGGAAGCCCGTCCCCCGTGGGTGCTGCCAGGCAGGGCTGTGCCATGCCATCGGGGCACCGTGCAGCCCCCGCACCCTTTGGGGGGGGCACATCCTGCTGAATCTGTGCTGCACTCAGGTGCTTGTTGCAGCTCCCAGAGCCCCCTGCATCGATGCTGCGGGTGGGGCGTGCCCCTGGGCCATGGGCACTGCCAGCCCTGAGCCCTTGGGTGACTGAAAGTGGCAGCGAAGCCGCTGAGTGTGCGATGTGGGGGCGGGGGGAGGTTACAGGAACCAGCGGTGAATCGGCAGCTTCTTACTCAAGGCATTCTTGGAACTGCTCTGGGCTCGAGTTAGGAAACCTGCTTCTATTTTAAGGCCAAGGTGGTTTTTACGCTACGGTTTCTTTGTTGTAGTGTTTGAGTGACTTGCAGGAGGGATAATTCATCCGTGAGGGACCTGCCCAGGCTGTTCCCAGCACTTGTTTCATGCTAAGTGGAGAGGAGTCCATTTATACACAGAGAGTGGCAGGTTGGGCTCTCCTTGGCAGTAGCCCTGGCTCTCCTGGGGCATCCCTGGCTGTTCTTTCCTGCCGTGCTGTGCTGGGAACAGCACGGTGCTTCCAGCCTTTGGCTCCCGGCTTGTGTCACCCTTGCTCTGGTTGTTGTTCAGGAGAAGTGAACTGCAGTGGGGAGTGGACCCGGGAGTCTTGCGTCCTGGCAGGAGCTTGGTTTCATCCTCGGGTGGCTCTGCAGGAAGTGAGTGGGTGTGATAACTCACACTTCTCTTACGAGTCTTATTTCGTGTGAATTCACCTGTCAGGGCAGGGAGAGGCCTCTTCATGTCACTGTCCTGTGAAGGGGAAGGGACTGGGTGCTGAGCACCGTGCTGCTGCCAGCTCTGGAGCTGACTGGGCAGCCCTGGCTCAGCTGCTCTGGTGCTTGATGTAGGTTCTCCTTTGATGAAAAACAAGATATTTGTCTTATTTCAGTGTTTCTGAGATAGGCCACAGCGCGAAACAACCTCTAACAACACTAGGAGCTTGTTCTGGATTATTTTGTGGGCCCTCTGATGCATTCACCCGGTCAAGAACACATCCCTGGGGGCTCCGGGCATGCCACAGCCCCTCTGCTGAGAGCACAGGGGTTTGGGTGAGCTGTGCAGGGGGGCACCCCGGGCTGCCAGCTCCCTGCCACCTTCTGTACTCACTGCAGTCCAACGCCCTTCACCTGTCCCCACACCCTGCTCGTGCCTGGTGTCCCTGTGCTTCCTCACGTCTCCTGTCTGTCCTGCAGGCCTGTGGCTGTACCTGGCGGGCAGTGATCTCCCCTGCCTCACTCTCATCGGCTCTCCCAACTTCGGCTACCGCTCGGTCCACCGGGACCTGGAGGCTCAGGTTGCAATTGTGACAGAGAACAGAGCTCTGCAGCAGCAGCTGCACCAGGTGAGTGCACCAGGGTGCAGTGAAAACCCCCAGCTACGGTAACTCACAACCTCGGGGAGCTTTCAGTGAAGTGGCTGCTGGTGAGATGCCAGTGCCCCTTTCTGGGAAACAGTGTGATGGGAGGGAACATGTGTCCCCAGGGAGCTGGGGCGTGGGGAGAGCTCGGAGGGACCTGCTGCTCCTGCTCCCCGAGCACTTGGCACGTGCCTGGGCTCGTCCCCCGTGCTGTGCCCGAGGTCGTGCCGTGTTCTGTGGTAATCAGACCGGGCCTGTTGAGTTGCTGACCTTGGGCTCCTGGAGGATTTTGCTTCTCAGGCTTTGGGAAATCCTTTGTAGGAATGTCAGTGCCACTGGGTCAGCTCTTGGGCTGCAGAGGTGGGCACAGGCAGCAGATCTTAGTGCAGTCTCTGTCAAAGGAGCATTTCCAGGCTGGTTGGGTGTCCCATGAAGTTAAGTGATGTCAGATGCTCTGGAATAATAATATGAAACATCATCTTGAGATGAACATTTCTCAGTGGTTTAATGTTCAGTGTCCCTGTTTGTTTTGGTTTTCTCTTTAATTAGGCAGCTTGGGCTGCTCAGCACTTCTGCCCTATCTCAATCCCATCTGGTTCTCCAGCTGTCTTGACTCTGAATTTCTCACTGGAGCTGACGGCGTCCCGAGTAATTTCTCACGCAGTGCTGTGATACAAAACAAATCAGTTTGGTGCCTCTGCGTGTGGCTCAGGGATCTCAAAAATGTGCTCTGTTCAGCTGAGCCCTGGCATGAGGAGGCAGAGCTGCCTTCAGGATCAATGGGAATTGCCCTGTTGCATCAGGGCTCTTCCCTGGGATGACTCACAGCACGTCTGATGAAAAACAATTCTATAACTGGAAGAGCTGCCTGAATATTTCAATTCATATCTTGCCTTTGCTTGCTCCTAATGGAAGGGGAGAATCAATACAAATATGACACAGGAATTTTCTCACACGGCACCACAGTGATCCCATTTAAAGGGCTTTAAACCGTTACCAGTTGCTGGAAGCTGATTTTGAGATTGGCTGTTTGTTTACTGTTCTGTGACCTTTATATAGAAGACTTAATACACTCCTGGTAGGCTGCCAGGAAACCACTTTGCCTGGTACTGCTCAGTGCCACTGAAAAAAACTGGATTGGGGAAGGAAGGCGAGTGAACTGAATGAACTGGACTTCAGTTCAGATAACTGGTCTTGATTCCAGCAATCAGGTGACCTGGTGTTATCAGATGACCCTGGAGCAGAGTCTTCACAGCCCGGCTGACTGCAGCTCCTGGGACATTTGGGCCTTCTAAAATTAGGCTGATTTAGCTTCACAAACATCTTCTTGTTGTCGGTTCATCTTTTTGGTGTCGCTTTCCAGCTCTCAGTTCCTGCTCCCCTGTTCAAACCTGAACTGAAAGAGCAGGGTGTTTGCTGCTGCTTGTGACAGCTCAGCTAAGGAAAGAAAGATGCTGAGCAGACTTGCAGGAGCTGGTTCTGCTCCTTGTTTGGCTGTGGATCTGGAAGCCTGGCTGGCTTTGATAAGGAACCCACTCCTACCTTTGATCAAACAGCTGCTGTTAGGTGTGTGGAGCCTGTGTCATGGTGGTGATGGTTCATTTCCTTCCAGTGCTCTGGAGGGGCTCCAGAGTTTCTGGTAATGGAGCTGGAATCACAGCTGCCTGTTCCCCGGGCTGTGTCTAGAGAGAGCTGCGTAAGCTGGTCCCTTGAGGTGATGGTGAGGTTTCCTTTTCTGGCAATTAGTGAGGGATTTGGGATCTTCCTGAAGCTGAAGCTCAGCTCTCTGGCAGCTGTGGGGCACAGAAAGGCAAAACCAGTCCCCTTTGCCCTTCCCAGGGGTGCCTGCTGGCTCTGGAGGGCTGGTGGCTGCACGTGCTGAGACCCACGGCGTGGAGCGGGAGCCTGTGCCAGCTCCCCGTGGGTCAGGGGCTCTGGAGCTGAGCTCTGTGCAGTCAGACTGCTGTTCACCTGGCCAGTTTTACCTGCGAATCCGCCGTGAGGTGATTCAGCAGTTGGGATTGACTGGGATGGTGTTTTCCCCTGCAGGAGCAGGAGCAGCTGTACCTCTGCTCAGGAGTGGTGTCCCCGTCGACGTTCGAGCAGCCCAGTCGCTACGTGAAGCTGTGGGTGAAGCTGGTAACACCTCTCATCAAGAATTTCTTTTGAAAGAAGAAAAGTTGCTGCTTGGGGTGAGTTTCCTGCCCTTACTACTGGGAATTGCTATGGCTCTGACTGCAGTTACTAACCACAGTGCTCCCTGTCGTGTGGAAGGAACAGGTAATGATGTGGTGAAGAAACAGGCATCTCTTCTGAGGTACTTCCCACTGACCAGAACCATTGCTCAGGGTTTCATCTGCTACAATTTCTGGAAGGAGAACCCCCTACAAGGGTATTTCCCATGTACAGAAATAAAACTTCCATTTCTGGGATGTCCCCTTTCAGGGTTCTCTGCAGGGGAACTGTGTTAATTATCTTTGACCAGCTAATAGAAAAAATATTTTTGGAACATTTAAAATATTTTGTCTCCTCTGATTTGCTTTAACCTTGTAGATGTTGTTCACCAAGGGCATTTTCTGCTTTATTTTATTTACGTAGACACAGGCTGTGATACAGATACACAAATTTAATTACAAATTAATGGTAATTTAAATGCTGCTGCTTTGTACAGCACCACAGAGCTCTCCTTGCCTTCACTTTGACTTTTCTTTCCCCTCACTGAGGAGAGAAAGTTGTATGCATCTGTGTTTTATTGTTCATATAAATCATGGGGTGGGGTTTTGGTGAATTATTTTTTGCTAAAGGGCCTCTGTATGGTGGCCAAAGCAGATCTAATCACCCTAAGGGGCTGATACCAATTATGTGCTGTGAGAGAAGATTCTATAACCTAGACACACCAAGAAACACACATCAGAGATGGGTGTGTCTGCAGCTGGCCTTCCTCTGGGGTGTGGGGGTGACATGTTGAACTGGGCCAAACCTGCACCTTTTTCTGCTTCTGCCTGGTCTAAGCAGGTGCCCGTTCCCAGCAGGAACGTGTCTGGGTGAGCAAATCAAACAAATAGCTGTGGAAGGACAGAGCTGTGAGGACAGGAATCCTTAGAGCTGCATGGGGTGGTTCCTTGGGTGGCCTTGGCTCAACCAGCACTTCATCAGAAACCACCAGTTGGAACCAGTGCCACGAGAAAGGCCCCGTGTTAAGAGCAGTCTCCCCACGACAGCAGTTCCAGTGCTGCTTTTATTGATAGTTTTTGCTCAGATGGTTCTGGTACAACCAGACTTGCTCTGAGTTACAGGGCTGTGAGGGTTTTGCAGGTCAGACACTGTCAGGGGCTGGCTACGCCTGCAGGAGCAGCGATACCGCTGCGAGGACCCACTTCGCAGCTTTCTCTTTTGTCTTCAGGTTGAAGGTCCAGACGTAGGTGGGACCCCTCGTCCGTGTCTTGTAGACGGGGCACTCGTAGGTGCTCCTGGTGTCCAGGCGATCCACGGGGACGGCTCTGAGCAGGAGGACTGGCACGGTGGGGGTCAGCTCCTTCAGCCGCGCGTCCGCCAGCGCTCCCGACGCCACGTCCCAGCGCGCGCCTGCGGGGTGGGCACGGCCTGGGCACTCACGGGGGTCACTGGCGTCGTGGCCACGGCGAGGGGGAGGGCTTGCTGGAGCAGCACGGGTGAGGGAGGACGGGCGGCTGACACCTTCTGACTGCACTGTGACTCCTGCGTGTGTTTGCCTTACCATGGGGGGGTGTCTGGGTGAACTGTCCCCGCCTGTGCCTCCTGGCTGGACGCTGCAGAGCTGTGTGGGGCTGTGACAGGCTGTCCTGGGTGCTCCTGCTCCTGCCTACGTGGCCCCTGCAGTGCTCTGCTGCTGCCATCCCAGCCCTTTCACTGCTCAGCAGGAATGATTTTACGTGCTGCCTATCCCTATTTGTCCGACTTGACGTGCGATACAGCTATAGGCATGTAGCTTCCCACAGCCCCGTGCCCAGGGGTTGGCAGCCTGAATTTACAGCACCCACGTTCTGTGGGAGGCCGAGTGCTGCCCTCAGCTGGCACATCCCTGGCACTGGCACGGTGAGGGCTCTGCTGCTCCCAGCCTGTGCTCACCCAGCCAGGGAGTCCTGCCTCCTGCCCTGTTCCCGAGGGGTTTTAGGGCTGGACGGGGCTCTCTCCGTGTCTGACCCACCTCCCAGAAGATGCAGCCTTACCTTCTATGAATAACCCGTGCACGTAGCAGCCCTCTCTGGGCAGAGCTCTGATATCCTCGCGGAATTTCTTGGTCACCTCCACCGAGAGACACATCTTGTCGAGTGGCCACTCGTTTTTCCTGGCTGTGGACTGCATGATGGCTGTGAGGAAGGACTGGGGGTTGAAGAACCCAGGCAGCCACACTGTTGCAGGCAGCACAAAGTCAGTTGTCCACACTTCCAGTTCCTGGAAAACAAAACCAGCAAAGTACTTCAGAGTGGAGTGTGGCCCGTGAGCATTAGAGTCCTCTGAGGTGTGATGTGACAAAGAGCTGGTGTGGCCCTCCAGAGGGGGAGACACTGGGATGGTCTGGGAGGCATGGACAGCAGACTCCACTGCAGCAATTAATGCGTTTGGATTGTGTTAAATATTGCTATTATTTTTTTAACCAAGCCATGTGGCAAAGAGATGGTTTTATGATATATATTTTTCTTCTGGGACACATGAAGTTACGTGGGGGTTGGCTGATGTTCTGAAGCAGTGCTGTTCTCTGAAGGGGAGCCCTTCTCAAATGTCTGCTCTTGTTGTTGAAACTGGTTGTTTCAGGTACTGCAAACTGCTTAAATTAATATGGAAAAATAAACCAGTTAACCACTGTACGCTGCTGGAGGTGGCTCCTGGTGTTCTGTGGCATCTGCCTGCTCCCTGAGTGTTCTCCCCCGAGCCCTGAACTCACCCTGACGCGCAGGAGCAGGTCTGTGTACCAGGCTCCCAGGCTGAGCAGGGAGGGGTAGGCTTGACGTGCCCAGGACTCGGGAACAGCGTCGTAGAAGAGAGCGGCCGACAGCTCCTCCATGTCAGGGGTGATGGTCAGCTCTCCCTGGAGGGGAGGGGAGAGGAGAGAAGAGAGGAGGGGAGAGGAGAGAGAGAAGAGGGGAGAGGAGAAGAGAGAGAAGAGGAGGAACAGAGAGCTGTGCAAGCGCCCGGTCTCAGCCCACTGGGAGGGAGGCTGGTGCCGCACCCTGCGCGGAGGGACGGGGGGGGCTCCCCCCACTACCTTCAGTCCCAGGTCCAGCTCTTTCAGAGAGCGCCGCATCTCGCAGGTCAGGATGTTCATTCTCTCACATTCCTGCAGGGCAACCACGACGTACGGGGTCTTGTCCACCGCTCTGGCCGAGATCTCCCCCATGTTGAACGGCTCCGGCAGCTTCTCCGTTATCTCGTCCAGGACTGACTTCACCTGCACGGAGGAGCCCACAGAGCTCTTATCTCGGGAAGACTGCACTGAGTTAGCAGTTAATTGACTTAGTAAGGTTTTTCAGCTTCTGCCTTTGTGTTTTCCTGAGCTTCCTCCTGTTACCAACACTCTGTTCTTTTATTGACTGCTCGTGGATCTCAAAGCTGCAGCTGCTTTTGATAGTCAGGTGGGTATAAACTGAAGCCATGGAGGCTGTGAAATCCAGGGAGTCAGGAGGAGAGCATTTCTTTTTAAATCTCTATTTTTAGTAGGTGCCTTCATGAATGGGAGTCACTCAGCCAGCTCCCTCTGCTGAGGACACAGCACATGAGCTTCATTTTGCCCCTGGTGCCTCTTTCTGAGCGCTGCTGACTCACGTAACTTGCCAAGTTTGGATGGAATAGACACAGAATCTGCTGCCCTTTCTCTACCCCCTTGGGTTTCCCAGAGCAGCTTGTGGTCTTAGAACCTGCCTGAGGTCTGGATTGATGTGGAGAAGGCAAGAGAGGTGGGGAAGGGACACTGCTCCCTGTGCCCGGGGCAGTGGCACGGCCCTTGGCAGCTGCAGCCAGAAGCGTTCCTCGTGCTTAGTGACATCACCAGTGCCAGGGACTGGCACAGGCACCACAGCAGAAAGCAGAGCCTGCTCATGGAGAAGCTGAGCACAAATACTCTTCAGTAAAAATCCAACAGGAGCTCCCAGCAGAGCAGAGGCTGCAGTGTCTCTCAGGGGTCTCTGTACCAGCAGCTCCCCCTCCTCAGCCCATAGCAGGAGGCCCTGGGTAGACGCATCTTGCACTGATAAAAACCAGTTATTACTAGAGGTGGCATTCTGCCCGTGGCACGTGAGACCCTGTTCCCTCCTCCCCGCCCAGTCCTGGCTCTGTGTGTAAAACTCCACTTGCCTTTTCCTCCCGGGAGATGCCAGAGCCTCCCCCAGCGTCCGACTCCTTGGGCTGCATTTCCAGAACGGTGCGGAAGAGCCGGTCCGAGGTGAGGCTGAGGACGCCGATCTCGGCGTTGGGGTGCAGGCCGTACAGGTAGGGGCTCTCCGGGGGCAGGTTGTCAGTGATGTACTCGTGGTACCCCTAAGGGCAGGGACAGGCAGGTGCCTGCTGAGGAGCTGGGAAACTCACCTGTCCCACCTCCCCGGGGGGGTTTTTCCCTCGCTGCCCCAGGAATTGGCTTCTGCAGTTTACATGGGATTGACATTTCCCCCCTCACCTCACTCCCTCTTGCACGAGGGAGCTCAGACTCATGCATGTTGATCCTAAGCAGTGTTTTTTCCCCTTTCTTACCTTGTAATCCAAGCTTGGAGGGATAAGGAACCCTGGAGCCAGGTACACCTCCCCCTCCAGCATCTCCATGCGGATGTATTCGCTCAGGTACGTCCGGCACAGCCGCCGGTCCCAGTCGTCCGTGATGTGCCCCCCGTACATGATTTCACCAAACAGGTACCGGAGATCGTCCCATGGCACCTACGACAAAGGGTTCCCCGTGGGTGCTCTGCGTGGCTCCCACAGATCCCTGGGGCCTGTGGAAGCTCCACGTGGCTGCAGAGCTGTGGGGACACAGGGCAGTGGCTCCCAGGTTGTCCAGCAGCCAGGGAGGTGACAGACCCTGAACCCCTAGAGCCTCGGTGACAAGGGACCTTGTGTTAGGTCTCTCTTGTGTTCACCTACAGATTTCACCTCATCCTGGGACAGATGCAGCCGTACCCTGAACCCACCTCATCCTGTGTTCCCTCGGCTGGTGTCTGAGGCCAAGGGAAAGGGGCACCCTCCTCTCACCACCCCTGCACTCGTGGGGTGGGATCTGCCTCTTGGCAGGGAAGTCACTTAAAAAAATCAACCCTTCAAATCCCCGAGGCATGAGGCAGAGCAGATTGACCACCCCTGTGCACCCAGCCTGCTTGGGCTGAGGGCTCTGCACCTTCAGCAGGCAGCTCCTCAGAGGAGGGGAGAGGAGCGGGCAACGCTGTGGCTCCCGGGGGAGGCTTCGCTGTGGCACGTTGGTGGGGTTTTGACCAGAAGATGCCCTGGAGGGTGTTGGGCGGGGCAAGCCTCTCACCTTGGGGTTTGCCTCCAGGTAGTTGTAGAGGACGCTGATGGAGATGGTCAGGTCTCCGTTGTTGAAGGGGTAGGGTCTGTTCCAGCCCTGAGCGCCGAACTTGCGCCGCTCGGCCACCACCGCGTGGAAGTAGCAGAGCGCGAACAAGATGCATTTGAACTCGGTTTCTTTGCTGCACATCTCCAGCGTGTCCTGCAGCCCAGTGCAACAACAGGGGGTTAGGGAGGGAGAGCTGTGACTGGCAACCCTGCTGCGGAAGAAAACTAGCAGGTGATTTGCTGGTTAATTTCAGTGGGTTCATTTCTGCACAGGAGCACACCCTGCTGACAGCGGCAGCAGCAGCTTTCGGCCTTGGGAAAGTCACCAGTGACTCAGCACCTCCCCAGTTTGGGACCCCTCCTTGGATAGCTCTGGTTGTCCTCAGATCCCATCCTGCAAAGGAGGGCTCTGGGCACGCCCAAGGAGCATGTGCTGGTAAAGTGTCCATGCCTGAGTCACACCCCCAAAGGTGCTTAGCCTGGGAACCCCCCCCAGGCTGGGGTGGGCCGGCTGCACTGACCCGAAGCGACTGTGGGCAGGGTGACTGGGGTGGGGGGTACCTGGTTGAAGAGGTCGAGGGCTTTGTGCAGGTTGGCAAACATGCCCGTCGGCGGCTCGTTGGTGATTTTGATGGCATCTTCCAGCAGCCCCTGTGGGATGATGTGTGCCTCGGGGCTGGGGGCTGGCTCGGCGCTCATGAACACGCGGTAGTCGTCGTGGCTGCCCACGCTGTTCTGCTCCACTATCTTATCCAGCGTGCCCAGCCACCGGGCCACCAGGTGGATGTTCTGCAACAGGGAACCCCCTCAGCTCTGCCTGGGCTGAAGTGCAACCTTGGGGCTCAGTCAATCCCCCCAGACTCCTACTGCAGTTCCACAGAGAACAGGGGCGGGACAATGTGGGCGTCTCTTTGGCTGGGGGCCCCAGCTAACCCAGGCAGGGTCTCTGCTGCCATGGGAGGTGCCCCCTCAGCACCCTGCAGCCTCATGGGCTTTTGGCCTCCACTCTCTGATGAAGTCTCCTGCTCTGGGGCAGGCTGGTGGTGTCTGGTGCACACTGAAGCTCTGGCTTCCTGGCTGTCCCCCTTGCCTTGTCCGTGGCAGTGCAGTCAGTATAGGGGCCATTGTGCCACTGACCTTGCCCACTGGTACCATGTCCCCTGCTGCCACTGAAGAGACCGCTGCCCCAGTTCCAGCCTCCCCTGTTTCCCTGAACCCCCACCCATGTCCCCTCTACTCTGCTTGAGGTGGCACTGCACCCTCCCACTGCCACAGATGCTGCTGCCCCTGGTCCCCCCCTGCTCCCAACTCTGCCCCTGCCAAGGACAAGCTGCATGGGCTGAGCACCAAGACCACATGTGACCAATGCATGGGCACAGGGCAGCTGCTGAGACCCCTGAGCCTCAGCCATCCCTGGTACTGCCTTGGTGTCAACAGGGACGCTGAGGCTGGAGGAGCATGGGGACACTGAGCCAAGGCTGACAGGGCTGTGTGTGCCCCACAGCGTGCCTGGTTGCTGGCAGGGCTGTGTGCACCTTGGTGCCCCCTCCACCCACCTGCAGGATCACCCAGTGGCCCTGTGCAGCTGCCACCTCCAGCGCCTTTTCTGCCACAACCTCCTGGCCCTGCCCCAGCGACACGTTGTGGATCCTCCCGTTGTCAATGGTGAAGTTCAGCTTTTTGCCTGGGGAAGGGAGGAAACCCCCAGGTTGTGAGGGTTGGCATGAAGGAGGGGCTGTGCAGCTCAGACCCCCCCCAGCCACGTGCAGCTGCCGTGGTCTGGGGCTGGCCAAGGAGGGGACTGTGGCTCACCGAGGGCCTCCACGTCTTTCAGTGGGTCAACGCCAGGGGAGAGGATGAAGAAGAGGGGTGTGGAGGGGCTGCTCTCCTTGAACACCTCAAAGAGGTCAATGCTCCTTCCTTCCACGTACTTGTTCCCCATCTTCTCTTCCACAAAGTTCCTGCAGAAAAATAAGACCATAAGGTGAGTTCAGAGCAAACACAGTCCCTGGGCACAGCTGGCGCGGTGGCACCGCGGGGCTGGAGCTGGCAGAGCTCTGTGCCACACACACCTGATGGCATAGGTCATCCTGTCCGGCCGCATGCACCGCAGCATGCACAGCTTCTGCAGGGCCGACTTGTTCTTCCACTCCTTGGGGAACACCTCCTTCTCCGGCACCTCGGACTCCACAAACTTCCTCCAGCGCTTGGCCGAGCCCTCGATGTCACTGTCCAAGTTCCTGAACTCATCCATTTCTGAGAGCACCTTTCAGTCCCACAGAGAAGGCAAAATCATCCCTGGGCTCTGCTCGTCCCCAGGGACCCGCACGCCCCCGTGGAGCTGTGTGCAGGTGGTGACATTGCTGGGTCCCGAGGGTCCTGCAGCCCTGCTCCCTCAGCCCTGCCAGGCTGCCAGACCTGCCCACATCTGGGGGCCCAGCGCCATCCTTGGGGCGCCTGGTGAAACGGGGACCCCAGATGCTGGCATCACCTCGGCACGGCGGGTGAGCACACAGACCAACCTTGATGGCACCCCAGCCCTGGGGCTGCAGGAAGTCCACGGGGGACGTGACGCCGGCCTTGGAAGGGAAGCGCAGCAGAAAGTCCAGCTCCACCGGGTTCACTTCTTTCTTGAGTACCAGGACCTGGCCAGCGGAGAGCCCAGTGTCACAACCACCCTGGCACACACGGCCTCGGCCCGAGGGGCTGCACTCCGGGTGGGAAGCTGCTGAGCATCCAGCAGCAGCACGGATGTGAGAGAACAGCCTCTGAAAGAACAAAACCTCTCCTCCACTGTTACACAGCAGACACCCCAAACATCTGCACGCTCACCTGGAAGGTGACCTGGGCCAGGAAAATGAGTTTGTCCCTCTCAAAGAGGCCCCGTGCAGTGTAGGTGTAGACCGCGTAGGTGATCTCGTCCGTCAGGTTCACCACCCTTTCCTTGATGTCGTCGGCGGGGACCGTGCTCTGAATGGCTTTCTCAAAGACCCTGCTGAAAGCCTGAGGCAGAGCGGGTGGGGGCAGCTCAGTGCCTGCAGCAGCAGCATAAACACAAACACCAGCTCTCCGATCCCCCAGACCCTGCCCAGGCAGACCAGTTCCCTCCCTGCTCCACATCTACCTTGAGTGAGAACTGGTAGATGGGGTTGATCTTGTTGAGGTCACTCAGGATGAAGTAGAGCAGGGACGCTCGCTCCGCCGCTGGCCGGTAGTTTTCTCTGGCAACGTTTATTTCAACTTCAGTGACTTTAGCTTCTTTCACCTTGACACACGAAGGTGAGAGTTATCCATTGTCCTGGCAACCTCCCACTCGGGGAGAGCTCTCTGCTGCCCACGGCAGCTCGCTTACTTTCTCCTCAATCTCCGTGGCCGTGCGCTTGGTTGTTTCCAGGTTCTCCACCAGCGCCGTGTCCTCCAGGAACTTGCCCGCGGCAGCGGACAGCCGGGCGAGCAGGGAGTCCTCCAGCTCCTTCAGCCTGATCTTGAACTCGTTCTGGCTCTTGGTGAGTTCTGCCTACAAGCCCAGAACCCCGGAGAGACGCGCATCACTCGAGAGACAGCAGCAGAACTCTGGCATCAACCACATGTGCCAGTACAAGGATGGACGTGGCCCCTCCTGGGACACCCTCTCCCCACTGGTGTGCCCGTGGCAGCGCCAGGCTCAGTGGGGCAATGGGGACCTGCAACTGCCCACACAGATGTGGGCTCTGCTCAGGACCCCCTCAGCTCTCACCGAGCAGCACTCACTGCTCCCTGACAGCAAAGCCACCACAGTCCCCTAGGCTGCTCTCTGCCACCCACTGGCTGGCATCGGGGGTCGTACCTTCAGGGTCTCCAGGTCTGGCCGCTCCTTGGCCACCACAGCAGCCAGGAGCTGGTCCTCCAGCCCCTCCCGGGTCACCAAGAAGTTGATCAGGGTGCACTGAGCCTGCACCTCCGGCTTGTAGTGGGGGTTGAAGTATTTGGTGTGCAGAATCAGGCGGAAGTCCGGGTGATATTCCACTTCTTTATCTCCTATCTTAATGTACCTGTTCAGTTAATTAAACCAATTAATTTCTGTGCCCTTGGTAGTAACTCATCACAGACAGAAGCCCCCTCATCCTATGTTCTCATCCACTCAAAATGGTCAGAAAAAGGCAAAGCAAGGGCATGAGAGCCAGAAGAGGCTGGAGGAGCAGGAGGAGCTGGTGGCTGCCCTGCCCACAGCCCTTGCACGGCTTTTGGGCTTGTGCTGCCTGCACAGACTGTGCCACAACACGAGGTGATGGTGCCACAGCTCCATCCCCAGAGCCTCGTCCCTGCTGTTCCAGGGGACCAGCCCTCTCCAGACCCAGGGACATGGCCAGGAAGGTTGATGGTGCCTGGGGCAGGTGGCCCTGCCTGCAGCAGGGCTGGCAGCAGGGGAGATGGGGCAGGGGCTTCTCAGCATCAGTCCCACCACAGAGTAGCTTCTGTGTCTGGCAAGTGAACCCGCCCAGTTTATCACATCTTATTGCAGGTGCACCAGAGAACACACTACTAAATGGACTGGACACTACAGACTAGAATGGCCCAAAACATCTCATCAACTACAGGTGTCCTTTGTGGGAAATACCTGGAGAAAACGAGGGAATGTGGACAGAGGCCAGGGAATGATCAGGCCCCAGCTGCTGTCATGCAAAGGGGCATAAATCATCATTTCAGGTCAGGTGAACCTCATCACCAGAGCACAGGGGATGCTGACCTGCCCTTCTTGGTGGTGTTCCTGCCCAGGAGATGGTCCAGCACTGGCTCCAGTGTCTCACCAACGTCCTCGATCAGCAGTGTCTGTCCCTCAGAAACCGCCTGCTCGATGGTCTCCAGGTAGCTGTGGCCAGGAGGGAGGAGGGGTGTTGTAGGGTGAGCTTGGGCGAGCTTAGGAAAACACCTCCAGCTGCTGCACCCCAGTGGGACCCAATCTGGCTCCCACAGAGCCCATAAGGGTGTTGGGTGCCCTGTCAGTGATGCTGCCCTCAGGTGTCCCAAGTCAGATGGAGGATATGGGTGCCCTGGCCGGGGAAGAGGGGGGGGCTGGTCCAGCCTGAGCATGTGGCTTCCCCACAGCCCCCAACCCACCTCCTCTGGCCCAGGCGGATGACCCGCAGCTTGTCCCCGTATTTGTTCTTGATCCATTTGATGCCCTGGAGCTGGGCGTCCACGACCAGGGGCCAGCGCTGGGTGTGGCAGAGGATGGTGGCATTCTCAGTGGACGTGCGATCGCTGGGCAGCCCCTGGTTGCTCCAGGCAGCCACGTCGGCAGCATCGGTGAGGAGGCTGAGGGGGTCCAGCCCTGGGGTGATGGGGATGGGCACCTGCCAGGGAGAGGTTGCTGGGCACCTGGCTGCAGAGGAGGGGGAGCCCCTCGGTGCCAGTGGGCATGGGGGGGGAAGGAGTCCAGGGCCTCCCCAGCATGGCCCCGTGGCCACTCACCTCCAGCTTGCTGAGGAAGGGGATCCAACAGTTCTCCAGCAGCTCTGTCCTGTACTTCTTGGTGAAGTATCCGACGTAGGACACGAAGGCAGAGACCAGCAGCACGTCTCCACACAGGGTCTTCTCCTGTTCCTGCAGCATCTGCACTGACTCAGCCCAGCGGACATTTTCGGATGCCAGGCCCCCAACGAGCCTGGGTGGGGGCAGATGAGATGTGGTTGCTGTGGTGCCAGGACTGAGCTGGGTGGGGGAACTCAGCCCAGGGTGAGTGGCCCTTGGGATTGTCCCAGCTCTGCTGAGCTGCCCTGCCCTCCCCTGGGGAACAAGGCTCTGCAGCTGCATCCACCCGCTGAGTTTCTGATGCAATTGAAATGGGATTTTTTACTCTGGGAAGGGTATTGAGGCGGGAGGGGGGTGGTCTCTGATGTGTCCACAACCCCTGTGTCATTGTCACCAGGCAATGCCAGGGAGAAGCACAGTCCCAGTGCTTCTGGAGCCAGTGTTTGCACCCGTACCTGTTTGCCAATGTGATGACTCTGGTGGTTGCATCAGCCTCCTCCTGACACTTAATTTTTTCAGCTGTAGCTTTCTCAAATTCCATGGTGAGAGCCTCCAAATTGGTGTTCAGGGCCTTCAAAAGACAAGGTGTGCATGGTGACCTCCTGCCCGTGGCCGGGCCAGGTCAGACTGCTCTGCACCTCGGAGGATTTCTGGCTCAGTTTGGGCTGCTGCCCTTGCCCTGCAGCTGGAGTGGCCGAGGGGGTCATGGGGGGTGCCAGCCAAGGC
>JAABPQ010024899.1:0-12999 GCA_033439865.1 Alcedo quadribrachys | reverse complement strand
AAAAAATATTGAGGTTTGGTTGCAATTTGAATGCAATGTGTGTTTACGTGTACATGAGTGTGCACCTATGAGTATGAATAAGAAAGGAATCAAAATAAAATTGGATTAACGAGGAGAAAGAAAATTCATCTTTATAACACAATAATTTACTCAAAAAAAGAAATATTAAAAAGACAGGTAATTCAGTGTATTTTCTCACACAAAAAATATTCATTCTGGGAAGCTAGAGCACTGGTGTACAAACTTATTCAGAAGAAATATTATATACTTATATATTTATATATTATATTCAGAAGAATCACTACCACAAGGCTCTGACCACTGTAGCAGAAGACACCTTATCAATGTGTTAGCATTGACTTCTTCAGCACACAAACAAGTATTTAACCTTCTGCATATCAAAGTGCTTTTACAGCATCTCATAATCTTCAGTTAAACATGTTTGAATATTTTGTCGAATTATTATCCAAGGTTTAGATAGAGAATTAGTCAGATTCTGATATATTTTAATGATGGAAAACACAGTTTAGATGGAATTCAGGTGTGTTATTCCAAAACTGTCATCCAAAAAAAATCTACCCGTCTCATTTAATTTGCTGGAGGAAATGAGCTTACACCTAAAACCATCTGAGATGCACAGAACTGACAGTCTGACAGGAAGATGATCCACTGAGCTTTTGTCTGAACACATCCAATACATAGCAAATCAGCAATTATTTCAGCAGAACTTAAAGTAGCCATTGTAACAGCACTTCAGATTCTTTTTGTTCTTAAATTCCCTGCCAAGCCTCTGAGAATTGTTCTAATAATTTGTCTGGAAACTTAAGAAAGTTTAAAACTTTTCAAACAGAAGTGTATAATATGACTATTTATTTTTATGAAATTAAGAATATTTTAAGGGAAAAAAAGCCATTCCCTCAAAGTGAAGGTCTTTATGTCTCCAGATGGTGTTTTCCAGGAGAGGGACTGGAAAAAAATCTGGAGGTAATAAGGAATTCTGGAGGTAGGGAGTTTAGAAATCACAAAATGGTTCCATCAACAGGCTGGTGTGGGTGGATATAGGGCAGTTCACTAGCAGGACCTGGTTTCTTAAGTTCCTCCTTCTTCTGGAAAAGATGCCTCAGGAAATTTTACTTTATGGTCTTACTGAAATTGAATGGACAGCACAGATTTGGAAAACTTTTTGTTTGGTAATCTTAGCTTTCAAAAAAAATTTGAAAATTTGAATTGAAAATTTGAAAAAAATTGAATACATAAGTGACATATAAATTACTCAGTTTTCAAATCTACCTAATATTTATATGTCAGCATCTGTGCAAATGTTGAATATTTCCATAAATAATGCATTTCTCAAGCACATTTGATGAATTTGTGTAATAGTGGAATGGAAAGTGTGGACAAAACAGTCTGACCAAAAAAAAATTACCTGAATTTTAGTGCACTGAAATATGATAATTCAAGCAAAGTGTTAGGAATTATGAACAATTTACACACAGTCTTTCTTCATGTTATTTTCAGCAATTTACAAGATTCTATTTTCATATACCCTTTTTGTTAAGAACTATAATACTGGATGAGTTTTGGGGTTTTTTTTTCCTAGACACGAGTCACAGCTGCGTTAAAAATATTTTGACTGTATCTTATATCCTTATATCCCAGATTTGATCTTTTTCCAAATAAAACTGCATGATTTACGTAAGGCAGAACTGAAGGGTAATTCCATCAGACACCCCCAAGCTAGTTTCAGTCTGAGCTAGTACATTTGCATTATGCTGCAACATGCCATAAGGACTTGTGAGCTCAGACCCCAAAAGCAGGATAGTCATTGGAGGGTGACACTGTGCCTGGTCTAATAATTTCTGTTTCTCAACATGCTTAATTAAAATAGACATATTCTGAAAATCGTGCAGATATACTGCTATGTTTCTGGAGGTGAGATTTCTGTATTATACTCCACACTACAGTGTTAAGCATGACCTGTTTTTAATGTAGAACTCACACAGTATTTAGGTACCTCAGTGTAAAACTCACCTTTTGTGTCAGCTCCAGAGTCACAGTAATTTGCAGCCTAAACATGTCAAAAGGGCACTGAAGTACATTTTCAGTGGCTCTTTCAGTTTCATAAACTTGGATTATATATTTACCAATGCAATAGAGATCCAAAAAGCTGACATTTCTTCCATTCAAAATCCTCAATTAGGAGTCTGCACAGTGTCTCTAACTCTGGCAGCAGTGGGTATTTTCCCAAACACAATGATAATTGCTCCTGCAGTAGCTGCTGCATTTTCTTTTCAAAGAATGTGGTTTTCTTTCTTGTGGTAACACCATCAGACAACTTACCTGGAAAACAGGTGAGTTGTCCAATTATGTTACCTCCAGCTGACCCAGCAGGTAGCATTAATATCCTTTTTTAGGTCAAAGATATTTCCATGATTGTCATGAGAATGATTTTATGAGGGACTAGAGGAGTGGGGCATGTCCCAGTGCAGCCCAGCAAGCAGAGCAGGGTAGACCCAGAATCCAAGCAGCAATGTCCCAGGAGTGTGGCTGTGTGCTCAGGTCAGGGAGAGGTTTATGGTGTGTGGTGAGGAAATGAGGGTAACACAGGCTCTGGTAAAGGAGACAGCCCCAGCCCTCACTGAGAAGCTGTATCAATGTAGAAGAGATTTAAAACCACTCTGAAATCAATAGAAATTATTATTCTCCTCCGAGGATAATAATCCTCTGAGCTATGGGTGCTTCTCTTGTTTAAAAGATTGCACATATTTCATATTACACATTATGGCCTAAAGTAGGAAAAACTCCAAAATTCAGGACCAGTGCAGGAATTATCTTTTGGTGAGTGCCACTGAGAGCCCTGGCAAGTAAACTACACATTCATATCCTCTAAAACCATCATTTTTCCATGAGCTGGTGGTTGAACTTTGTGGGGATCAAGAATAAATAAAGAAGCCACCACGTTTAGGTGTCAAGTACACCTAAATCTAGAAACTGAGGTAAAAACAGTATTACTTGAGAGCACTAACCATGAACTGCTGTTGATTTAACAGTTTTCAAGGTAATTTGCTGGTGTAATATTTTGCCATGCAGACGAGTGTAGACATTAGTGGGGGACATTAGGAGCATAGCTCAAAGTGAACAATAAAGAACTAATTGAATAGCAGTAGGGGTTTTGTACCTTGAAATATCAGTCCTTAAATCCCTGGCTTTAGTCAGGACAGAAAAACATTACATAGTAAATGGTGTTACAACTTCATGCCTCAGGCAAAACCAAGCTATTCTCATTATTGCTATTTTATTATTATTATTATGTCTTTCATTGAGCAGAATAATTTAATACTGCACACATGCAGAACAGAGGATATCTTTCACTCTGTAAATTGTAATACACTATATCAGTCATAGGCTTTAAGGTAAACTACCTTTTTACAGTGTCTTACATTTGGACTCAATTTATGCATTCATATTTTAAAGCATAAAATATTGGAATTGTAATCCTTTTGTTGTGACTAACAATATACTTCAACTAAGGCATTATTCACACATTAAAACATGCTCTAGCCCAGTTATTCTGTGGAGTCCTTCTGCCCCAAAGCACTGATTGTATTAATAAGAATTATTAAATATTAAAATGAACTTCTGCAGTTTTCAAAGAACAGAGTAACCTTCTAAATGAGAACTTGCACAAGACTAGATAGTTAATAGTGTTGAGGTTTGGGAACACATATTTTCAATAACATCCAAGTAGGTTGATGTTCACCTGTATTTTATATATATAGCCTCAGTCCCTCAACCATCAACCTTTATTATATTGTATTGTGTAATATGATATATGTATATTATATTATGTTGTATTGTGCTCTTTTTCATATCACTTTTAATAAAATAATAAGGATTTGAAACACAAATAGTTCATAGGATTGTCATAAAGCTGTCTGATTCTCTTGATTACAAACACTACAAACTAGATAGAAGCTCCAAAACATTTTAAAGGCACTACAACTAAATTAATATGTATAAATTACATCTACTTTGAGGTGAATCTAATTTGCACCAATGGCTAGCAAAAAGTACAGGCAACACTTTAAATGTTAAAACATAAAATAAAATAGAATTCCTCTGAAATTAGTCTGTGGACTCACATGTAATGTTAGTTGTGTCTAACAAAATTACTTGAATCATCAGATATTATTGAACATAGATTTTTTTCAAAAAAAGTATATTTTTGTATTGAAAAAAACCCTGGAGTTCCAGGAGACAAAGACTGATGGACTGTTATCTGTAACTATGATCCAAATTTTTCACCATAGATCTACTTAAGTATCAGCAGACTTCTGGCACAAACAGAAAACACTGTTATTAAGTTGACTCAAAGACATTTTATTTTCACCCTTTAAGGTCATCATATTGATTCTGGCAAAATACTGTAAATATTAAATTCACCAGTCAATAAACTTAATAATGACCTAAAAAAGTCAATATATGCTTATTAACTGAAAAATAGTATCAGAACTTACCTTGGTATACTCCATTCTATATAATCCCATCTGCTTAAAAGCTGAAGAGTGCTTTTCTTTTTAAAGGAGTGGAAATGTTCTTTGCTGAAAAAAAACCCAACAAAACTGGTGAAATTTTTCAAAACACTGAAATGATCATCATCCTCTGCTGGTGAGCACATTCCTGCAAGTAGAGTTGTAAAATAATATGAGATGAACAATAGCAATCCATACAAGTTGGATGTTTTAAACAACCTTTTTTAAAGGAGAGGTCACATAGGAAACTTACAAAAAGTAAGCCTAGAACTAAGGCAAAAAAAACCCCAAAACCTCCAAGAATTTTGAAACAAAAAGCTCTACTGTTGCTGAACACTAGTGTTGAGGGTTTGCTTAGTTTAGTGGTTTGATTTTGCCCATTTCTCCCTAGAATAATTCAGAACTGGAGGAATTTTCATATAAAGATAGGAAAGTTACCAAATAATTTGGTATTTTGGTAACTAAACATATGTGTGACTGTATGATGCTGATATAGAGTTTCCATCTTTGGATCTCTCTGCCACAGTATAGAGTGGAAAGAGTTTTTTCTCAGTCAGTTTTATGTGTTCTGCCAGCAACAGAGTTCTCTCATGGACATGGTTCATGCCTTCCCAACACCTTGGCTAACAAACTGCTCATTCAGTTGGACAGGTTTTATAAAGGTTGATGTGTTATTTTCCCTTCTGTTCTAACAAGAACAAGATTTATATTGATTCTATAACTTACATATTTCAGATGCTTCACCATCTCACAGAATCACAGAATTTTAGGGGTTGAAGGGACCTCTGAAGTTTGTTGAGTCCAAGCCCCTGCCAGAGCAGGACCAAAACTGTGGCAGATAACATATGGGTAGCACAGGGTGTTCACAGGTACAGGACTTCACATATTTGATGAGCTGCTGAGATTCCTGTTATTCTAAGAACAGACACAGGGCCAAACATAGTAAAATACCATGGCAGTCAAAGCAAATTTTACAGCATAGTGAATTCACTTGCTCATTGAAGCATTTTGAAGCTCCTGAGTGCATAGTGCCCATTATTTTCATGCTAGTCAAAATGTAATAATCATTATTTACCTTCCTTAGCTGAAAGAGGGCACAAACATTAACTGGAAAGTACCATAATATTTTATAGACTTTTATTGTTGTTTTTTATAATTAAAAATTACAGTACAATCAATGTGAGCTGTGATATAATGGTGAAATTAGATGTCATTTTAAATCCAGCTGTAATATATGATAATGCAAATATTTATTATGACATTCATCAGCATTTATATTAAAAAAAATAATTGCATTTTAAGATTAGTTACAGCTTGGATTTTGCTTGAGTTTTGTTTGGTTTTATTTATAGATGTCAAATTTACTACTTCCTTAGCATTAATCAAGAGTGTAAGTGCCAAGGCTGTTACCCCTTCTCATAGTAAGACAAGATAATATTCTCACTATGCAAACATTCTACCCAATTAACTGCTTTACTTTCCTGGCACTTAATTCTGTAAACAAGTAAGAAAAAGGTGGCTTTCAGTTTCTTTTGTCCTCCTTGCTCACAGACATTAAGGGATAAATCTAAAGCTTCTTGAGTAAATAAGGACAGTTTCAGGAGTGTTCCCTTTCTCTTCTTCTTCCAGATGCAAGTATAATATAGAATAATAGAATTCAGAATAATATACTTCAACAGAATATCTAGTCCTTTCCCCATTTCAAGGTAAATTGAGAATATGGATACTTGACAGTCCAGATAATTCCTGCAGTACAATAAAGTGTGCACAGTTAGCTTTTCATTTCCAGTCTGCTAGCAGAATGTATGTGGCAAGCAAAGTTAGAATGATTGAGGAATCCTGATGACACTTCCACACTTAGGAAAATCAGAGTATAAAGGAGTTTAGCATAAAGCAGAATGGTCTGTACTTCTGTTTACTGGCATTGAATAGCAAAAGCATAATCAAACAACAATCAAGCAACAGTAATAGCTCAGCAGGATGCTATTTTAGAATGCATCCTCAGTAGAATGATGCTTTTTCCTTTTTCAGGTCTTTGCAGTACTGTCAGTTACTTTATAAACTTTGGCTTTTTTCCATTGCTGGCTCCTCTTCTTGAGAGTGTAAGACTTCCCAGAAAGCCTGGTCTATTAACAGCAACCATCAGCAACTGCTTACTGAGCTTCCAGAGCTCACCTTTCAATCTGCAACCATGGCACGCTTGCTGCAAGAAGGACTCAAGTAATCCCTCTGATGAAATGCAAAATGAAGCAAACAAAAAAAATAGAAAACAAAATGGTAACTTCTTGTTACATTAGCAAAGGTTGCCCAGAGAGTTTGTGGAACCTCCCTCCTTGGAGATATCCAAAATTTTCCTGGACATGTTGTTGAGTTACCTGCTTCAGGTGGCCCTGCTTGAGCAGGTGTGTTGGAACTGATGACCTCTAGAGGTCCCTTCCTACTTTAGCCATTCTGTGGTTCTGTAATTCTGTGGTTCTCTAACCTTAGGAAGTCACTTGCTCTGTTCCATCATCAGAATGGGCAGTACTGATCTGGATACTCTAAAAAAAAAACAAACCAAAAAACCAAAACAACTTATGTGCTTTGCAATCATAAGAATATTTCTGCATCTGAGCATGCATACAAATTACTGCAGGACATTACAGAGCATGAAGTTACCATGCATGACTTCTGTGCTCATTGGCTCTATTACTTCATCATCAATTGGAGATAAAACATTACCTTCCACTGAGTAATCTGGTTTGAATTTTTCTTGGGCTTACACTAGGTATCCAGGCAGTTACAGCAAAGGAGCTGAAATGAATTGACTTGTTAAATCTGACAACTCAACTGCTTGTCTAACTTCACTGGACTTTCTGAAAGACAAAGTCAGGAAGACACATAATAAATCTGTTCAGTGACAGAGCTAGTTAAGGCTGTTTGCAATGAATTTTGGAATACAGAGAGACTTACATTTTTATTCCATAAATGTATATAGACTCCAAGAGAACATTAAGAGACAAACCCACTGAAGAGTTAGATCATTTGAAGATAAAAGCTAAAACTCACTCAGGCACACAGGTGCCTGCAGGCATGAGCACAAAGTCAGCTGTCCAAATGGGAATGCAGCTCTGGTGCTGAGGTTACTGTGTGTATTTGCATAGCAATATGGCAAAAATCATCTGTCCTTATGAGCTGAGAGCATGCAAGTCAAACTTGGTGATACTGGAAAATGCTGTATCTACATTTTCTGAAGCCATTCGGACCTGCTAAAATAGGGTATGTCACAGGATTCAAAAAAAAACCCCACAGGATTAGAAAGTTACTGTTAAAAAGACTTTATTTTCCTGATTTTAAGCTGATTTGTTTATTATTATTATTATTTTTAATTTTGATTATGTCAATACTACAGTTTGCATAGCAACACTGTAATTTCATTCAAGGGAGAAATTGTCCAGTCAAAAGGAATTACTCATTTAAAGTTATCTAAGAAAGACTGAATTTAGAGAAGCTAGTCTTGTGGAGTTGTTTTTTTTTCTCTCCCTTCCTAGTTGTGTAAGAAAAATTCTGTTATTTGCGTGTCAGAAGCATGTAAAGTCAGGGAAAGCTGGCTAATGTTAAATCCACTTCACCAGATGAAAGTGATAGCTTCTTAGCATACTTCATGCTTTTAGTTCTTATGATTTATTTTCTTTTGAGATTTTAAAAATAAGCTAGTGAAAGCAAAACCCTGTAATGGAATTACACTACAGTAACTTCAACATGCAAAAAACAGAGTATCTGGAACACTTCTACAAACAGCATTTGTGAAGATTTGTGAGGTTTAGCTTCATACAAGAATGGCATAGAAAATGGGTTGTTGATTTTCCATCAAGAACAATTAATCAGCCAGACCCATAGTTAATCTATGAAGAAACAACAGGAACAGTGTAACTAAGTGATGCATTGGATCCGTTTCACAAATTGTATTCAGTCTAACAGCAGGGAGAAAATTGTCTTCTCTTTTTCAGATGAAATGGTATAAGCATGTTAAAGGAACAGAGGATGTCTGAAATAAGGTACAATGACTATCTCAGAGATTATCAAGGGATGGAATTGATTTTATTGTGTTATTTAATTCAAGAAGCGTGAAAAATAATTATATATCTCTTTTTTCCAGATTAACTCCACCAGTAAATCATATTAGAAATTTGAAGATAAGAAGCAAATAAAGCCACTGCTGAATGCATTGAAGGCTTGTCTAAGGCACTGAATGCAGAATGCAGAGCAATTTATTATTATCTTCCTGTGACAACTAACACAATCTTCAGATTGGAGGAGAATATTTTACTTTTTTGCTTTTAGATGTGCTGCTATGATATAATAATATTCCAAATGGTTTCATGTCTTTTGAGTATGTAGAAAGATTCTGCACAGTTTAGATCTAAAAAAAACCCACCAAACAACTATTGATCTGACTAATCTGATTTTCCTCTAGACTTTTCAGTATCTGGAAAACAGTATGTATGGTATACTGAATTGCATAGTGTCAAGGTTTATATAGGAAAATATCTGGTGGTCCTGAACCAAAGTAAATATTTTCTTTTCTGGAAGTTAATTCATTGTCTTGGTTTGAGTTACCTCCTCCTACCTTGCACTGTTTCTCAGAGCAGTCAGTGATTTATAACACAGAACATGCATATTCAGAGACTTAGGCTGGAGTAGTAGAATTAGTTATAGGAATAGAAATGATTAGTATAATTATTTCTGGGAACTCATTATCAGAGGTTTCCTCCTGTTGACGCCTGTGCACTGTTATCTTGTGGTCATGGCCATTTTCTCCTCCCCACTGGGAAGGGGTTAACAGAGAGGGTCTGTTATTGATCTGGGGGCTGCCCTGACCCTAAACCCTGACACTACTATTTATATATTCAGAAGATGAAAGAAACGTTTCTGACCAAGGCAGTTAATGAAATCCAGAATTGTTTAGTGTGAATTTTCAGTGCTGCTGAAGTATGTGCAATAGAATTTCCTCCAACCACATTCTAAGGCCCTATTAATTCTTTTCTGATATCAGATCTACTGAGACTGCCTACATGCCCAGACGTTGTGGCCAAAATCTGAGTTGTTAAACATTAACTAAGACATGGATAATTTGGACATCTAGGAAAAGGTTATTTAGTCAACTGATTTCTATTGAGCTATGTAAACTTCCATTAAAGTTCACCTGATTTAAAGATGCCAAGCCATTTTTCCTGTGTTTGATCTGCCTGCAGGTGTCAAGACTGCCTAACAGTGTAAACATTAGGATCTTATTTCAGTGAGAATTAACCACCTAATTTGCTTGGTGAATCTCTTTTCACAAAGAAGTATTTCACAAATAAATTTAGTACCTTTGAAATAAAGGGAATAAAATTACTGGTTTTAAGAAATTTTCCATGAAACAAAGTTGAGAGAAGGTCTTATTCAAAAGTCAGCTCTAAAGTTTCACCTGGTCTATTGGAAAGAATGTGATATAAAGACAAGTTATGGACCAGACATAATTTGATGAGCTGAGTGTGGCCTGCTTTTTCAATAATTTTTAATGGTATTCCCACTGTTTTGAAATGACAGAAATTAAATACCCTATAATTTTTAAAAATAAAACACGAACAATCAATGCCTTGACCCTGTGTTTTCCAAATTCTTACATTAATTTTTATGTATCACATTTAAGATGCTTATTGAATTCTGATTTGAAGACAAAAATATGGAATTGAACCTAACTTACTCAAAATCCACTGAAAATTGTCAAATAAAACCCATACGTTTACCTTGATAATACACATACAAATGTTGGTGTCAGGACAGGTATGATGGAGTCTAAACTGTCTTTGACCAACCTCCCTTAAAAATAATATAAAAAAAAATAGAAGAAAAAGGAGGGTTTAGTAGAGAAAAATCATATGTTATATTATCCGTCCAGCTGGTTTGAGGCATAGGAAAGATTAATAGTTATACTACAAATTAAAATGTGAATCTAATAATGTAATTTTATACCACTTCCATTGTAATTGAAAAGGTGTAATGGCAGAGATGGATGTGGTTAGAAATGTGCAAGTAATGAAGTACCTCAAATTGTGACCACACGGGTAATTAAAGGGAAACTAATCTCATGCAAAACAGTATTGGGCGTTTGCTAATCAAATGATAACGTTAATCTTGCTATCTAAGAAAGTAATTTTCTATTCTAAACATTTTACAGTTTTATAATGCATCATATTATGTAGGTTACTGTGGACTTGAATTGGGAATTGTTGTTTCAGGACCTGTTGGTGGAGACTGACATATTCTAACAATGCATAATTCACACGATTGCATTTAACTTTACGAGAATGATATTTACATATTGTACTTAGATTTCAGAGAAAAGGTCCTGTTTTTGCATTTGTATTGTGGTTTTTACTCGATGTACTTATCACTGTACACATGGGGAAAGTGCTGCTAAATTTATGCAACAACATCTCTGAATGTTTTCCGTCGTTAATTCTTGTAAAACCATTTTCATTTCTTGTGAATAACACTTTTTGCATAGAGAGAAAAAAAGAACAATGAGAGGTGACACCAAGTATTTGTTTTTCTTACAATTCAGTTTTCTTTTCCACTTGGGTAACCTCAAGGGTCAGGTATTATCATTCAGCAGAAAAGTAGTGAAAATGGGACTGGATTTAGGAAGACTTCACATTCTTTCATTTGAAAATGAAATATGCTAAATGTGTTCATTATGTGCTAAATATGTTCACGTGATGCATTTTATCCTTTGTACTTCTGAAGACAAGCCACCAAAACATAAATGGTAACATATGCATTCTGTGCAATATATACTATACAACGGGGAAAAAACAGAACAAAGCAAACCCCAAACAACTTGTTTAATTACCTTTTACAACCATATTTAAAATCATCCTATAATTCTCAGTCAATGAATTATAAAAAGTGGAATAGCTAAATGGGAAAATGTTTATACAGTTCTGATACAAATCTATTTCCACATTAATCAATGATGAATCTGTTATTGGAAGTGTATGCTTTGCCCAGTGATATGTTACAGTATTTCACATTAAAATTCTCTTTGATTTTCCAGGATTCTGGAATACACATTAAATAACCTTTTGTTGTTGTCTTAATGATGATTCCATATTAACTCCACTTGTATAATAAATATTTACTGAGCATAAGGTGCATTTCAGGAAACCAGACAATAAAATTAATTGTTAGTCATATAGATGAAAGAAAAATCTTATGAGTAGTCTGCTTTAGTATGTAGGTAAGATCCACCTTAGGAAATTAAATAAAAATCCACTCTTGTATACTATTTAGATTTGCAATTTTGCTTTAATCAAAACCATTACCACACAGTAATTCAATTTGTCTGACATTAGTTGGAAGCTGCAAATACAAATAATGAAAATGGTTTTCATTAATAGGTAGGCAGATAGATTTTATCCATAAATATTTGAACAGAGAAGTCAATCAGTAATATTATTGATTGAACGTGAAATAAAAAGTGTCTGTTTTTCACTTGCTGAGTGCACAGAACTGATGTTCTGCTAATGAGTACTGAACATCCAGCTAGAAACAGACAAATTATATTCCTGTGGCCTTTGCTGTGGTGTCCTGACAGGCTAAGTAGTTTGTCAGACCACATCTGAATCTATGTAAGAAAATAAAAAATGAAGGTTCAAATGGCTTCAGGTACTTACACTGCTAATTCAGCAGTTGAATTTTTTCTCTCCAGTAAACTGAATGGATTGATCTGAGAAATGAATAAAATAGCAATTTTTTTTTAATTCCATCTACATAATACTGTTAATAAAAAAAAAAAAAAGGAAAAAGAAAGTGTATGGAAACAGAAAGACAACTCTTTTGTGCATAAAGGGCCATTTAATGTTCAGAAAATTGAAAATACACTAATTAATACTTAAATTTCATAAGTTACAGAATGAACACCTATAAGTTTGACAAGTAAACTCAAACTTATAACAAGTTCTTGTTTCCTCTACACATTAGAATCAATTGCTTGTTTAGTTGGAATTATTAGACACAGCAGATGTTTCCCAAATTCCCCTTTGTTCAGTGAACACAGAAAAAAAAAGAATCTGATTTTTTGGGTCATTGTATAAGACAATGTAATCAAGATAATGAAGAAGAAGAGAATTAGTTTAAAAATCAAGTTGTTCTATAATAAAACTGTACTTTTGTTTTGGGAAGAAATCAAACTTTGCTGTTGAAATGTTACTTTTGCAGCTAAGACAATTTAAAAAGTTAATTAAATGAAAATGTAGTGAATAATTTTATAGAACAGCACTTCTAAAATATGTTTATTTTTCTCTAAATAGAGCTTACAAATATCATCACTTATTCTCCATTTTATTTTAGAGACAGTTTGGGCTGTTAATAATTAAGGAAAAATCCAATACATGGACTGTCATCTATATCATTAAGTATTTCTATAACTCATACTACATTT
>JAABPQ010024894.1:13198-38853 GCA_033439865.1 Alcedo quadribrachys | reverse complement strand
CCAGCTTCTGTAACTCACCGCATTTATGGATCTGTTCTAAGTCAAAGTGAAGTCAGTTGGGAAAACAAACTATTTTAGCCTAATTTTTTTTCCCCCCCCCGTTTGGGTCCAAAATACAAAATAGATTCCTATAAGCTTATCAGTATTTGGTATTAATTTGTATACAGTAAAACAAGTTCAACGAAATAAGATGCTTTATATACTCTCCACTTTAGCCTTGATTTCTATGCAATTTTAATTTAGTCATTATCATTTTAGCCCAGAAATCACTTGCACCTGACACAATGGACAAAAGAGATTGTAGAGAACTAAACACACCACACCAAACCTCCCTTCTCTCTACAGCTACACTGGATTACTCAGATTATTCTGTGTTATTACAGACAAAAACAATAAACTCAACCATTTTTTCCACTATATTCCAAGACTTTTACACAATCCCCTTGTGGCAACTGGTACAAATAATCTAAAAACCTCTCAAACTGGAAAGCAAGCTCTCTGTTACACTGGCAGATTAGCCTGAAATAAGGCAGGTTCACCAGACCAAGTCTGATGCAAACGATCCCAAGACTATGCAATGAGAAGGTTCCTTGTCTGGCAGAAAAAAAGTGGAAATTGATGTGGAGCAGTATTTTACTACTGGTATTAGGTACCACGACACTTCAGGTGAGTGCAAATGAACAGATACTGCCAATGAGAAGTCCTAACACTAATCCTGGCAGAAATTAAATCAAAGCCTAACTATAAATGTTTATAAGCTAAAGGTAATGCTTATAAGCTAAAGACAAATGCTTGTAAGCTAAACATCAGTCTCCTTGCAGAAATACCAGCTTCTCTAATCACAGTATAAGCCACTAGGTCAGGAAAAAAACTAATCAATATGCAACTTATAGGACACAAGAGGAGTGGTATGTTGTTCAGAACAGCTGAAAGGAAAGCCTCTTTTCAGAACATAAAGAGGTATGAAGCAGATCAATCCACCCTTTGTGGGGAAAAAAAAAAAAAAAAAAAAGAAGTCTCAATTCCTTACAATAAGAAAAAAAAAAATAAAAGAAATTTGACTTCTGTCATCGGGAAAAATAAAACCTTCCCAAATCAAATCTACAATTTACTGCTGCCATAGCTTTTCACAAATAAAAACAGCTTGAAGTTTTTACATCTGTGGCCAGTTTCACTTACAGTACAGCGAGTTCTGGCAACACTGTACTGACACAAACAACTCTGTCAGGTGATGTAGGATTAAAGCTGTTCAAGTATATTTGGTTGCTTCTGTGACATTTCATCTTTTGCATTTACTTTAAACGTGTTTTGGAAGCAATTGTGAGGTGTCAGACCTTTTCCAGTTGAAACAGATGAGAAAAAAAGTTTATCTCTTGAGTAGCAAAAAGAAATGACAAAATAACATCCATTTCATCCATACCATTGTACCACTGTCCCGTTCGCTCAAGTATTTAAAACCCAAAATCTAACAACAAAAAAAAAACAACAAACTATAAATGCACAAGATCATTCCTGTTCTGTACTTCACCTGGAAAAAAAAACCCTGAACTGATTACGAAGTGATTCCTCAATGAGAAACTGACTGTATCATGGAAGCAGCACTTCTGCTTAGCCACTGCAACTGTCACACGTGGCATTACTCTCCTGCTGGAGCTGTTATCTTGAACAGACACAGCTGCTGTAGCCAGATGTGTCTCGCTTCTATTTCCCAGTCTCTTAGTTCCTGCAAAAACCAGTAGCTGACCTCTGAACCACAACATGAAGGAATAAAGGCTGAATAGGTCTTTTCATCTTTACACTTAACAAAGGTATCAATTATTCCCTTTGCATTAAAGTCAGTTACTTTATAAAAAAAATAAAATAAAATAGCGGATACTTTTAAAATAAGCCTTGAATTCTTTTATTCACTTGAAGGCTGCTGTACTAGAACACGTTTTTGTTTTATTTCCCAATAAAGTAAGCACGGTGGTAAAGAACTGCTTTGTTTAACCCCGCGATCAGCCAGTTAGGGCTCCAAAGCAAGGCTTACAGCAAGGGAAAACAGTTAACATGCAGTCAGCACTTCTCTCAACCTACCTGTTGATGACGACAGCTGAGGTTCACCCTCGAGTCCTCGGCTTTCCCTGTCAGCATCTACCCTTCCTCAGCACCGGTTTCCAGCGCGCAGAGCAAACCCCTGCGCTCTCACTTCTGTCTCCTGCCCCCCCGGGGTTCCGAGGAGCACAGCCCATCGGCTGGTAGCGCCGCGGAACAAGACACCCCCCATACCCCCCCCTCGCCAGCCACCCACGAAGCCGCGCCCACCTCCCCCCCTGCATCCCCGGGCCGGCCCGAACCGACTGCAGCGCCGCCCAGAGGCTGCACAGCTCGCCCCAGCGGTCGGCAGCAGCGGCACCACGCCGCCGCCCCGGAGGAGGGGGCGAGCCGCTCCGGAGCCCCCGTGAAGGGAATGGGGGAAGAAGGCCCCGGAGGCGAAATCGCTGTTCACCCCTTCACCACCACCTCCCCGGCCGCTCGTTCTGCTACGGGCCGCGCCCTGTCCGCCTCCCCGCTCACCTTGGGGAAGGTGCCCTCTCGCCTGGGGCTCTTGGGGTGGTCGAAGTGACCTCGGTCCAGCATCAGGTAGAGGGAGAAGATCACCACGCAGAAGACCGCGCTGCCGAACACCGTGAACTGCCGGCTCAGCTTCATCTCCGTGGCCGCTTGGCTGGCCCCGCAGCCTGCCGCGGCCGGCGCTCCCGGGCCCCGCTGGCCGCTCGGCGAACCGAGAAGGTAAAGTTCTCCCGCCGCCTCAAGAAGCGGGGACCGCAGGGCGTCGCCGCCCGCCCCCCAGGCGCGGGGCAACCCCAAGTCTTCTCCGGACAAGTGCGAGAAGTTGCCCACCTCCACTCCCGCCCCCCCCCTCGCCTCTTCCGCTCGCCGCGCTGGGGCGGAGAGCGCTGCCGAGAGAACCGCAGCCGCCGCCGCGACAGGCGAGCCGAGTTTCCGGCAGCGGATCGAGTTCCCGGGGCAGGCTACCCGCCCAGCGGGAAAGTGGCGACGGCAGCGCTGCGGCGCCGCTGCTGCCCCCTCTTCTTCTCCTCCTCCTCTTCCTCCTTCTCCTCCTCCGGCCACCTCGCTACCCGCTCCTCTTCCCCTTGTTGCCAGCACGCGGCGCCGAAGTCTGACACCTCCTCCTCCTCCTCTTCCCCACGCCCGGCGGCCGGAGCGCTACACGCCGCCGAAGCACCTCCGGGCGCCGCGTACACGCTCCGCGCCGAAAGAAACCCAGCTCCCTAGCGCCGGCCCCCCTCTGTCGCCGGATCGCCGCCGCGCTCCGCCCCCGGGCGGGTGGGCGGTACCACGCTCGTGTCACGGCCGCGGAACCGCCCCCAACGGGCCGCGCCGCACCGCACCGCCCCGGGGAGGAGCGCGGCGGCTCCTCGAGGCCTGGCGGTTCGAGAGTTGGGGGGCGGCCGAGGCCCTTCCATCTCGAGGACGGGGATCCCCGGTGTCCTCCCAACCACGGCATGGCGCAGCAAGGCCGCCTCCCCGCCGCCCCATCGCCAGGCGGCGTGCGCGGCAGCCTCCGCCGTGGGAAGCGGCGAGGTTGGAGCGGAAAGCTCGAGGGTTGCTTCGGGCCTCCGCTGTCCTTCTCGGGCCTTACTGTGCCCCCGCTGCGGGGCGGGGGAGCGGCAGCCGGGGAGGGCGTCGGGAGGAGCTCCGACACGGGCCGAGCACCAGGTCCATCGCTCTTTCCCGGAGGAGTCCGATTCCTCTGCTGACAGTGTAGACACCGAAGTGGACCGCTGTCAAGCTCCGGCTTGGGTCAAGCTTTCCCGTGTCCGAAGTGGGAAGCTTCGTTAGAAGCTCCACGTCCGGCCATAGGAATGGGTCACAGTTGTTACCAGCCTGGTCGAGGGCTTGCCATTCAAGAAGCTCCTAATTTTCACTGATTTAATCTGCTCAAGATTAGAAACGTCCGTGCCCACTATCCGCTTCTAACAAAGATTTTGGGGAGATGCCATTTGCTGCTGTTGAGATCTAGCCACTGAGACATACCCCTACAACACCAAGTCAGGATATATGTGTTAGCATCCAGGCTTTCTTTTCTTTTCCCATGAAAATCTCCCCAAAGTTGTTAAAACAGTAATAACAGCCACAAATTGAAACAAACTGAAAAAGTGAACTGAACGTATAAAGTTCAGTTCGCTTTTGCAGGAGCTGAGAAGTTTAAATAGTTGCTATTTTTTTTCCCATATTTGCAGTTTGTGTTAGTAACTTAAAAGTTATTATTCATAACTTTTCAGTCCCTTTCACTGGAGAAAAGGTTGAAGTGTTTGATTCTGTCTTTTTGCAGTTACTGGGGATGGACGTGATAAGCTGCTGTGGAAGGAACTGCTGACAGCAGAGAAATCGCCTCTGTCACACGTGGTACACTATTGTGCATCCTCTCTGGTTTTACAATTTTTTTATGCAGGTGAATGAGGAAGGGCTGAGCACTGGGGACAATACAGGGAATAACGTGGGGAAGGATGAAAATGGGGGTTGCTGTAGGAATGGAAACGGACTGACACTGGAGGGAAGGGATGACATTCAAAGGAATACCATCTAGACAGGCCTGAAAGATGAGCCTATGAGAATCTCTTGAAGTTCAACAAGGCCAAGTACAAGGTCGTGCACTGGGATTGTGGCAATCTCAAGCACAAACACAGGCTGAGCAATAAGTGGATTGAGAGCAGTTCTGTACTCGAGACTTTGGGGTATCAGTGGATGTAAAACTGAATATAAGCCAGCGATGTGCACTTGCAGCTCAGAAACCCAATTGCATCCCAGGATGAGGATGGACTCTTTTATCAAGGAATATAGTGAGATGATAAGGGGTAACAGTTTAAAACTGAATGGGAGTAGATTTAGATTAGAGAGATCCTTGACGGTGAAGGTGATGAGGCACTGGAACACTTTGCCAGAAGAGGCTGTGGGTGCCCCCTGGTGCCAGATAGGATGGGACTTTGAGCAACCTGGTCTAGTTATCCCTGTCCATGGTGGGAGGATTAGAAATAGTTAATCTTTAAAGTGCCTTCCAACCCAGACAATTCTATGAGCTACATGAGATTTCAAAAATTCTTAAGAGGGAAGTTATATTTAAATCTACAGTAAGCTACCACTAAGATTACAAAAAAATGGCCTCAGGATCTGTTCTGTATTATTAAAGATGACTCTGAAGCCTTTGTTCATCTTGGGCATCATCAGAGAGAGATAATTTTCAGAGGGATAAAATTTTTTAATGGACTATTTAGTTGATTCATTGAACAGGGTGATGGGGTGCTTAGATGGGGAAAACAGGATTGTGAACAAACTAGTCCTCTGTAGACCTTCTGTTTTCCTTGTTAAAATCATTGGGTTAGTGACCAGTTGAGTAAACTACTACTGTAAGAAAACAATTATTACCACAAACAACTGGAGTATCTTCTCTTTGTCAGAGGGTTTCTGAGTGATATTAAGAACTGAAATACCTACAGAGAGCTGGTGAGAATTTTTTGTTTTCTGTTTTTCTAAAGACATACATGATCTAAATCATAGAAATATGCAGAACTTGCCTTTGCAACTGAGGCTAATCAAAGAAATGAGATTACAGATTTCCACAAAGGATCTTTCACACATAAAGCTGTAATGTTTGTAATATACTATGATTTCTTAAAACATCATTAAACCCTAAGGAAATTAACTGTTCTACTCTGAGTTCACTGTTTTGCTGGGTGTGTATGGAGTAATATGAGAGACCAGAGTTTACAATTACAGGAAAACCACATTTTGAATCATAATAGTTTCAGCAAAAGCAGTCTGAATAAACCAGGGATCAAGTGGAAAATAGTATCTGTCACTTTGCTTTAAAGCTGTGTCATAAGTTATATTTCTTTGAGGGAGCAAACACAAGTTACTTTAAAATAGTGCCATCATTTATATATGATATTATATATAAATAAATATATAAATATATTTATATATGGACCAATTCAGATTTTCTAGGCAACATTGGTTTTTCTGTGTTTGATTTTACAATTCTTCCTATTCTTGTGGCCAGATACTTTTTTAGGTAACACTTAAGGTCATTCATTACCATTACTTGTGTGGATACATGAAAAAAAAAATATTCTCAAGCAGAATTCAGGTTCCTTTGTTAAAGGTCTGAAATAGAATAGAGAGGGGATAAGGAAAAGTGTTAGCCTCTGAAATAAGGCAAAAAAGCCCTCAACCTGTTCAAAGAACTCTCCTGGGCAGTAATCAGAAAGCCCTGGACAATAGTTTGTGTAAAAAAACCTGTCCCCAGGATTTAGGCATATTAATGAGAGACTGTAAATGTGTGTTTTCATGTACTTGGGCTTCATAACTTTTTTTTCCTCTTGATTGCATTTGTAGTTTATTTTTCAAAGATACACAATTTCTATTTTTGAAGTGTGGAAGAAAATGTTGATCCTTGCCATTTTTATAACCATGTTTACTTAAGGCTTTATCTACAAATCTCTGTATGTATGAAGACATAAATAAACACACAGTAGATGCGTTGTTATCTATGTGTGTAGCCCCCATGTTATGTCAATATTATCTATGTGTACATACACACACTTTTTGTGTCAAAACATTTCAGTAGTGGCAACAATACACTCTTAGAACCTTGGTCTCCTTTTTCTCATGTCAGTAACTGCTTTGCTAGGGTACAATCCAGCAGGTGGAAAAATAAGTTCTTCCAACTCAACTTGGTTGTTGGGTTGTTTTGGTTCTTTTTTGTTATGTATCAAGAATTGCATTTTGTGAGGGATACAATCCTCTTGCTATATCTTGAGAGTTACACCTGTGGTTTTTCTACCCATTTAAGGTTAGGTTGGAACTCGGGTGCCCAGGTTGGTTTCTCAACTTACGTGAAAGTTCAGGATGAAGATGTTTCATCTTAAACACAAATATGTCTTAAGACACAGGCAGCAGCTGAGTGAATAATTTTCAGATCTTGGTTTTGCATTTGGACACCTAAAGTTTGTCTAAATCCCTTCCTTAGAAATCTCTTCCCAAAATTCCTTTCCTGATTCTAGCCCCTGTTAGCAAACAGAGCAAATTTTTTCAATAGTTATTTTATTACTGAAAAGATTGATGGTATTCCAACCCCTAATATTTATGATTCTATGATCTAAATTACTAAAAACTATGGAAACCTTATCTGTGGCTGTTAAGGAAACTCTGCAGTCAAGTCAACTCCACATGTGAAGAGATCTACCATCCAGTCAAGGAATTAAATACAAAAATATTATACACATGTAACTTGTACAACTTTATTAACTGCAGGCTAAATTTCAAGAGTGGATGAAGATACAATTATTTTCTTAATAGAATTGTAAAAAAAAAAACAAAAGCCTTTGAAGGTATTTACATACACAGGCTTGTTTTCACACCAAGTCAATAAATATTAATAATGAGATTAAGAGATGGTATGTCATTTTAATTATATGTAGAACTTCTTTAATTAAAATACATATGCCTTGAGCTTTTAGAGACAAAATAGTTTGGTCAGGATACTGCAAATATATGCAAATACATAATGATACTAAAATGGTATTGTTGGATAGGACAACAGGTGATCAATAGTTCCTTATTTTAAAGCTGTAACTAGACCCAAAGTTTGTAGGAACATAGAAATTTGTCAAACGTTGCATTTCAACTTGAAGAAAGTGATTCTTCTCATTTGTTTCTGAATTAAATGTTTATATATCAACACCCAACATTTGTAGCAACATTTGCAGTGTAAGAAAAGGAGACAGCTTCTTAAATCCATCACATACTTCATTTGGTGGGTAGCTATATTTCTGGATATGGTACAGAGGGCTAGAACATTTTTAGCTTGTCTAAGATATTTCTTTCTGGAAATGGAACTCAGTGTTATACATTTGAACACAGTTGTGGTTGTTAATAATATTTTTTTTTTTCATCTGAGGTTCTCTTGTATACTAAGCTTTTTTGTGAGTGTTTTTCAAGAGTGTAAAGGAAACTGAGGTAATAGCAGCATATATGAATGATGGTATTATAGGGAAAACCTTCAAGTTTTATTAATAATTTTTTTTAAATGTCTTAAAATATTTAATAATTATAAATAGTATGTTTTGATGTACAGATACACGTGCAGAAGTGGGAATAAGCCAGGCCATTCTCTAAAATATTAGTAACTAGTGAAGGAAAATAAGGCATTACTTTCACATCCATTTAATTCCTTTGCTTGGTATATAGCTAAAATATTGTGCTTGATCACTTGATTGAATCAACAACCAAAGTCGTGATCATTTTACGTAAATTATTAATGTGTATTATGTCTATTTATATGCTGATGGCTTTAAAATTAGCCTGCCTTGGCCTAGTACAGATCTTGAAAAACTATATAACAGATTGAAGCATCAGACAATTAACAAAGCCTCTATTTTTTCTGAAGTGAATTGCTGGATACCTTTGATTTTTATAAGATATTTGTATATCTCTGGATTTTTTATTCCCTTAAATACAGAATGTACCTCTAGCTGCTTCTAGCATGCGTGTTTTTAAGATATGTTTATGGTTTCTGTTTTTAACAATATATTGTATAGAGAAGAAAAAAATGGTGTGGAACTTATTTGTTAAAATCAGAATGCTGAAACTGTATCTATGCAGAAAGTTAATGCATAGGCTGGCAATCAATTACTTATCTTCCATTGTCCTGAGAAGATAAGTAACAAAGCCCCCTTCTACTGGAGAACCTTGAACTGAACTGTCTTGCCTTAATCCTAGATGGGTTGAGTCAAAATAGCTGGATTCTAGGGTGCAGATACCTTCACAAAACAAATGTCAAATTAATGAGCATGGCATGACAAAAATGAAAAAGTTGACTTCAAAGATCTGAAAGTAAACAAGCCACACGTCATTAAGTCTGGCTGAATGTATGTAAACCCAGAAGAAAGCTTCCTCAACTTATTACAGAATAATAAAACTATAACAAGGAAGACTCTGATCAAAATTTTAAATAACGACAAAGATTCTGTGTTGTAGGACAAGCCTGTTCATTGCTGATTAATCTAAACATTACACATAATATCAGTGTATTTTTACAAAGCAAAAGAATACATTCTTTCTCTGCTGAATGCTGTTGGCTATCAGGGGTTTTTGTGTACTCCATCATGTCTTTAATTACATGGACTTTCTCTAAAAAATAGAATAAAAACATATTTTAAAAAATGAACAATGTGTCTGCTATGTATGTATATTCTTAAAATTATTAAGATATATTTTAAATAAAAGCTGATTATTTCAGTACTTAGCAAAATAAAAAAAAACAAAACACAACAGACCCAAAGATTAATCATAGAGTGAGAAGCTTTTATTGTAAACAATCCAGCATTGGCTTTAAGAATAAAGTATAGGCTGAGCTAAAAATTTGAATTTTGTAGAACAGAACTTTCAGGGGCCTCTTCCCTTGTTCTTCAGTTTCTCAGGAAAAATGTCATCAGAGCCATTATGTAATGCTATGGTTACATCTCCAAAACAGACATAGTAAACTTTCTGCATCTCCCAGGTAGCCTAAATGTACTAAATCACTTTTCTAGAAAGCAAAAAAGGAAACCACTATTTAATGAAACAGAAATTATCATAATCCAGAATTGTCCACCAATGGAAAGTTGATCTTTTTTTTTTTTTATATATCTAGGAATATAAAATCATTAAACAAAAAATAACAGGTAAAGTTCTGCACTAGCAACATCAAAGTAAAGATAAATGTCTGAGATATGTTGTAAGTCACAATCATTGACATTGTCAATTGAGTCAATACCAATTTAGGTTTTTAATTAATATGTAATTAATATTAAAAAGAAAACAGCAACAAAAATGTTCATCAGAGCAGGAAATGTTATATTTTATAAGAAGGCCAGTTAAAAATGAAAAATGAGTACTATTTCAGAAAGTGTTTTAGCATCATAAATCTGGTAAAATAAATAAATAAATAAATAAATAAATAAAAACCACGTTCAGCTTATGCTTTGCTGTGATGTATTAATTGGAAATATAATGTTGACTATCTGACTTAGCCTCCTAAGTACAAAAAAAAATGGGTCAATTATCAGATTCACCTATATTCATGTAAATATTCATTACAAGCATGTTTCATTCTTTCTGAACTTCCACCTGTGGCAAAAAAAAAGTGCTAATTACTATGAACCTCACTAATGCTCTTATGCATGTGTTGAATCAGCAAGGTTTGAACCCTATGCTAGCAGAAAGAACTTAGTTGAAGAGATAATTTACTGTAACTTCAAATGCAAAAAATCCCTAAGAAATGTCAGATGTTTCTAATGTTTGGTATATAAACTAAGTAAATCACAGCATATACGTTCAAATTTACTTTTCTTGGGATAATGTTGACAATATGGAACAAAATCTGCATATGTCTATTGTTTCTTACTGACTATCAAAAATAAAGCTTCACAATTGCAGGAACAAAGTATGGTAAGTATGGTATATTTTCAGATAGTACTCTCTGTCTTATTTTTTCCTCTGATCTCTTTTCAGTTTAATTCAACTGAACAGTACATCATGAAAAGAATTTTACAAATCAACTTCACCTTCTGAGAAATACCTTTTCCTTTTGGTTGATGCAATTGTCTATAAACCAGAGGGTTGTGAAAAATTGCCTTTAATGTGTGAGGCTCTATACAAAGCAACCAAAAAAAATGTGTAGACTACCCAACTCTAAAACCCCTATATATTATTAAAAGAAGACAAATAAAAATGGACAAAAAGGAATAAACAGGAGTACAGATTCACTAGTTACATCTCTTCGGATGAACCTAATCCATTTTGCCTTCATACATTTCCATTAAAACCTCTAAAATAGTTACTTTTTATCCTGCCCCCTCACAAATGTTCTAAAGCTTAATTCTAATTGAACAAAGAACAATATTACACTAACCAAGAGGTAGACAGCATATTTCCACCTGCCCCAGCAGTCGCTAAAAAATAGGAGTCCCTGGCTGCTGCTCTGGACTGTTTGTGGTTGAAGGAAGCAACAACACATCTAAGATTTCCTACCTGGTTGAGATTTAAACAGAAAATTTTGCAGCAAATGTGCGTGTGCATGAGAGAAAGCAGTAGACAATTAAAGAACAATAATGTTTAAGTCATTAAAAATATTAGAATATTGTTTTATATTAGAAAATATAAATAATACTTTGTCAAGTACCTTGCAGCTTCCATACACAAGGCCATTTTTGATGTTTAGACTGATGTGCTACTGCCCTGTGTTGGGTGAGAACAGAACTAATTATCTTCAGTGATTTTACCTTTTAGCTCTGTTCTTCACTAAGTGCACTGTCTCAAGTTAGTAGCCTGTTTTCACAGGCAGTGTCTGCTCCTGGCAGTGATAACACCCCATGTTTAGAGTCAGTACTGCTGGGACTCTCCCAGTGCCTGCTCCTCAGCATCAGTCATGGTGACATATTTACCATCAGGGGGGTGGGGTTCAATACTGGTTTTGCACGTATTTGTATATATATTCCATTTATTATTAATAATATTTTCTTTAAAGCTGTTCTAGTTTCCTTTTGTAAGGAAACTAAATGTCTCTCCCTTATTCTCTTTCCCATCCCCTGTGGGGAGGGAAGGGTTTTGACAGAGGCTGTCTGTTATAGGTCTAAGGAACCTCCCTGACACTGAACTGTGACAGCTACATAACCCAGCTCTGTCAGCATGGTGGATCTTAAATAAAGCACAAGCACCATTTGCCAGAGTGGTGGTATTTATTAAACTATTTTTCCCTTAGGAAAACTTGTATGCTTAAATAGGAGTTAAGCTAACTGTAAAACTTATCCATCAGATGTCTGTAATCTACCTGAACTGCCCATTTTTATTAGTTCAGTAAGACCATAATGTCTTCATTATCACTGTTTTTCTCTAATATTTAACTGAGGATTGCTACTGCTTTTAAAATTTATAGAAGAGAGAGAACACAGGAGACATTATTTACAGAATTTTCTTTCCTTGTAAAATGAGAAAGAGTGCTGAGATTTTTCAAAAAATTGTTTCTCTCTTATGTAAAGATTTAATAAGTGTAGTGCCTGCTGCCACCATAGCACAGTTTGGGAACGAGTCCTAATATAAATGTCTGATGTATTCTATAAAGCACTGCAACTATCTTGAACTCCAGTGGTCCTTAGACTCTTCATTATCAAGTGGTATTAAACAGGAATTGCTAAAGTAGTTATGATAACATCCTGACACTGTATCTTGACTTTTCTGTATAGTGATGTTGCATTTCTTCAGTCTATGATTAATTAGCTCCTTAGCTCTTTCATCTCTTTCTTTGTGCTGTGAGGAAAAAATGTGTGAATGATGGGGAGGAAATTACCTCCCAATCTCCTCTCTGCTGGAGGCAACAGCGAGAGGATTGACTTCTATAGATTTTCTTCACGGCATGCTAACTGCATCACAAGCAATCCAATGCTTGTCAACATGACCACATCTGCTCCATTACTGCATTGCCAATGTCAGCAAGACACAACACTCGATTGGCACTTTCTGTGATGGTGACAAGTAATGCAAGTGTCTGATCTGCATACAGATCACACTATATCAATTCTTACATTTCTAAGAGCTGGCTTTGATTTGCCTGATCATGCTTATCATAGAATTCATATAAATCTCTGGGTTGAAAGGCACGTCTTGAGGTCATATAATCTAACCTTACACAGAGAGCAGGGACATATTCAATTAGATCAGGTTGCTTAGACCCTTGTCAAGCCCTGCCTTGAATGTCTCCAGGGATGGGTCCTCAACCACCTCCCTGGGCAACCTGTTCCGGTGCTCAACCACTCACGTGGTAAAGGATTCTTCCTTTCTAATGTAAAATCACTCCTTTCTAATTTAAATCAGAATCACAGAATATCAGGGGCTGGAAGGGACCTTGAAAGATCATCTAGTCCCACCCCCCTGCCAGAGCGGGTCACCTAGACCAGATCACACAGGAACATATTCAGGCAGGTTTTGAATATCTCCAGAGAGGGAGACACCACAACCCCCCTGGGCAGCCTGTTCCAGTGTTCCATCACCCTGACTGTGAAAAAATTCCTCCTCATGTTTACATGAAATTTCCTGTGCCTCTGCTTCCATCCATTGCCCCTTGTCCTGTCATTGGGCATCACCAAGAAGAGTCTGGCTCCATCCTCCTGGCACTTATCCTTTATATATATAAAACATTTATGTGGACACCCCTCAGTCTCCTTTTCTCCAGATCCCTCAACCTCATAAGAGAGATGCTCTACTCCCTTCATCATCTCTGTGGCTCTGCACTGGACTCTCTCCAGCAATTCTATGTCCCTCATGAACTGGGAGGCTCTGAACTGGACACACTAATCCAGCTGTGGCCTTACCAGGGCAGAGTAGAGGGGCAGGAGAACCTCTCTCCACCTACCAGCCACACCCCTTTTAATACACCCCAGAATGGCATTGGCCCTCTTGGCCACAAGAGCACACTGCTACCTCATGCTCAGCCTCCCATCAACTAGGACCCCCTAGTCATTTTCCCCTTTGCTGCCTTCCAAGAGGTCAGTCCCCAACCTGTACCGGTACCTGGGGTTGTTCTTTCCCAGTTGCAAGATTCTACACTTGCCCTTGTTGAATTTCATTCCATTTCTTCCTGCCCAGCCCTCCAGTCTGTTCAAGTCCCACTGGATGGCAGCACAGCCTTCTGGCATGTCAGCCACTCCACACAGTTTGGTATCACCAGCAAACTTGCTGACAGTGCCCTCTGTGCCCTCATCCAGGTCATTGATGAGTAGATTGAACAGAACTGGTCCCAGCACCGACCCCTGTGGGGCCCCACTAGTTACAGGCCTCTAGCTAGACTCCATTCCACTGACCATGTCTCTCTGACTTCTTTCCTTCAACCAGTTCCCAGTTCACCTCACTACCTGATCATCCAGAACACATTGCCTCGGTTTAGCTAGAAGGATGCTGTGGGCTGGAGTGTCAAACGCATAACTGAAATCAAGATAAACCACCTCCACTGCTTCATCATCATCTATCCACCTGGTTATGTCTTCATAAAAGGCTATCAGGTTGGTCAAACATGACCTCCCCTTGGTAAAACCATACTGACTGCTCCTAATGCCCCCCTTGTCCTTGATATGCCTAGGATAGAACCGAGGACAAGTTGCTCCATTGCCTTTCTGGGGATGGAAGTGAGGCTGACTGGTCTGAGGTTACCTGGGTCAGTCCCCAGGCATCTCTCCTGTCTGCCATGACTTACTGAAGATGCTGGAGAGTGGTCTGGCAATGACCTGTGCCAGCTCCCTCAGCACCCATGGGTGCATGCCATCAGCACGCATGGATGTCCAGATTACTCAAATGTTCCTTAATCCAGTTCTCATCAACCAGGGAAGCCTCCCTCTGACAGAGGACAGGTGTCCTCTGTCACCAGGGCACCTGCCTCATTCAGCAGGGGGCCTACATTGCTTCTAACCTTAGATTTTCCTGCAATATATTTGAAGAAACCCTTTTTGTTATCCTTGACCTCCCTTGCAAGGTTGAGTTCCAGTGAGGCCTTAGTCTTCTTAGTTACCTCCCTACACCCACTGACAACAGTCCCCTACTCCTCCCAGGTGTCCAGCCCCTCCTTCCATGATCTGTAGACTCTCTTCTTCCACTTAAGTTTGCTTAGCAGTTCCTTACTTGACCATGCATGTCTCCTGGCTCCCTTTCTTGATTCCCCACTTGCTGGGATGCACTGAGTTTGAGCTTGAGCTTGGAAGAAGAGTTCCTTAAATGTTAACCAACTGTCCTGGGCCCCTCTGTCCCCTAGTACCCTGTCCCATGAGATTTCACCTCAGCTTTCACCTTAACTTTCTGTTCATTTGCAACTCATTCTGTGAATACTGGAAAATACTTCTTAGGGCTTTATGAAGATTAAGTTGGGTTGGAAGGGACCTTAATCTAATTGCAACCTAAGGGACATCACCAATTCATTCAATACCTCTGCTATGGGCAGGGACACCTTCCACTAAACGAGGTTGCTTAAAGCCCCATCCAACCTGGTCTTGAACCCATACAGTGTTGGGCATCTACAACTTGTGCTGGCGACCTGTTCTAGTGTCTCATCACCTTTATAGTCAGGAACACCTTCCTCATTTCTAATCAAAAGCTACCCTCTTCCAATTAGAAGCTATTACAAGCCTTTGTAAAAAGTCTCTCCCTAGCTTTCTTTTATGTCCCCCTTTAGATACTGGAAGGCTGCAGTAATGTCTCCCTAGAGCCTTCTCTGGGCTGAACAAGCCCAAGTCACGCAGCCTGTCACTGTAGGAGATGTGCTCAGCTGTAGGAGATGTGTTCAGCCCTCTGATCATCTTTGAGGCCCTCCTTTGGACCTGCTCCAAGAGGCCCATGTCCCACTTCTACTTGGGGTTTGAGAGCTAAACTCAGTACTCCCGGTGGGGTCTTAGAGGAGTAGAGGGGTAGAATTGCCCCCCTCAACTGGTTGGACACCTTTCTTTTGATGCAGCCCAGGATATGGTTGGCTTTCTGCACTGCACTCACACTGCTTTGTTTGCCTCCTGTTCTGTTTATTTCCCCTCCAGGTCTGTGAGGTACCATTAGTAGATGCTCTCTTCAAGCTGTAGGTGTAAGATGCTAAGGGTGTAAGGATTTTCATTCATTTTTACATAAATTAGGGTGATGGAGTGCTTTTTGCCTTGAAAGAAGAGATAAGATACTGAAGGAAGGATTAGGGAGGGGCTGTGCAGGTCATGTGTGTTGGGAATAGGGCTTGGACTGGCAAGATGATCTATTAGTAGATGCTACAGTCCTCTTGTTGTGAGCTGACAGACAGGATCTTGAACTCCACCATCTCATGTTCGCTAAGCCCAAGACTGCCCTCAGTCTTCACTGCTTCAACCAGACCCTCCTTGTTGGTGAAGATAAGATCCAACACTGCTCCCCTCCTGGTTGACTCCTCCACCATTTGCATCCAGAAGTTATTATCAATGCGCTGGAGGAACCTCCTGGACTGTGACTGGCTGTCTGAATAGCCCTTCCAGCAAATATCTGGAAAGGTAAAATCCCCCATGAGAGCCAGGGTCTGTGATTGCCAGGCTGCTGTTAGCTGCCTGTAGAAGGCCTTGTCAACTTTCTGTTCCTTCTCAGGTGGCCTGTAACAGACACCCACAACTGTATCATCAATGCCAGCCTGCCCCTTGACTCGCACCCACAAGCTCTCAACTCACCCCTGCCAGAGCAGGATCACCCAGGGCATGTCTCACAGGAACACATCCAGACAGGTTTTGAAAGTCTCAAGAAGAATCCACAACCTCTCTGGGCAGCCTGTTCCAGGGCTCTTTAACCCTCACGGAAAATAAGTTGCTCCTCATGTTGAGGTGGAACCTTCTATGCTCCAGTTTGTACCCATTGTTGTTTGTCCTATTGATGGGCACTACAAAGAAGAGCTTGGCTCGTTCTATGTGACACCCACCCTTCAGATATTTGTAGATATTAATAAGGTGTCTCCTCAAGACTAAACAGCCCCAGTTGTCTCAGTCTTTCTTCATAGAGGAGATGCTCAAGTCCCTTAATCACCCTTGTAGCCTCCATTGAACTCTTTCCAGTAGATCCTTGTCTCTTAAACTGGGGAGCCCAAAACTGGATATAGTGTTTCTGGTATGGTAACGGTCTTGAGGAACTTAGTTTATACTGGGAAACTTGACTTGAGACCAGACATTTACTAGGAAATTCTGTTTGGTCCAGTGGTTCTGGTGGTTTATGTCTGCTGTGCTTTCAGGAAACCTAAAAAGCTCTTGTTGCCCTTTGGATGAAGCTTTATTTTGATTTTTCTGAATTGGATAAGAAATAATTCTATGCCAATAGGGAGAGAATGTCCCTTCAACAAGTTTTACAACATTTACAAGCTTGAATGAGATTTAGAAGGGGTTGATGGTTTGTGATAGAACTGCAGATAACCATTAAAAGAATATTCAGACCTATTCATTTAAACTGCACAGCAAAAACTCTGAGGTTGAATTATGAAGTTCCATGGAGTATTTATGTGCTTCCATGTACACCAGAATTGTGTGTGTTATGAACTGTGGCTATTGTTTTGTATTTGATGTACAATTTTCAGATGCCTTACAAGCTAAAATTTCCCAGCTCTTCGCCATTGATGACAAAGTGGACACATAAGTTAATGTAAGTATATTATAATTTTCTAAATCATAATGGCAATATGTGGGTTTTTTTCTTTTTTTAGCATGTTTTACTGAATATAAATTACACGACAGTGTATTAACTTATTAATGTGTTTTGTAGTTCACAGAAATAGAGGTTCTCTTAATTTAACTTTGTTTTTAAATCAAGATCTTTATTATGATTTAAAGTAGATTTAAACTTTTGTTTCAGTTACATAAACACTGAAAGATAAGGTAAACATCTGAAATTTCTCTGTGGTTAGAAAATCAAGTTATATTAGTTTTTGTTTCTACAATCCAATCACGATCTGCCATTATCATTTAATAATATAGCAGTAGTCTTCAGAGGGGGTAGAGTGGTGTTTGCTAAATCTTTTTTTAAACTTGGGAAGAAGGAGAGTGGTGAATCCGGAATCATAACTAATTAGTGGTTTTTAACTTCTTATTACCTATCAAGAAGCACCTCTCACTTTATTGTCATCACAAAAGAGCTGTTAGGGATACTGCCTCAGAAAAATTTCTGACATGAGAAAGTATATCTCTATTCCAGAATTGATTTCACAGTTAAGCTAAGGCAGCAAATCTTTTGCTAGATAATATGTTTCTTGACAAAACAATTCTCTTTCTCTGTTTTTAAAGACATCCTGCTTTCTTTTTGTATTATTTATACCACTGCTAATGCTAGCCAATATGTTAACTGTGATTTAAGGGACAGCCTTTGCACCTTTACATAATTTCAAAAAAGCAGTAATTTTAAGTTTTCTGAATCACAACTCACACAGGGTGGGAAGCCAGGCTTTTAATGGCACAGTTTAAATTTCACTAAGATCTCATTAACACCAACAGAGTCAGTCTTACTGTTTGTCCCCTTCCTGAATGCACATCACCTGTCTTGTGTTGCAGCATTAGAGATTATGACCTTTTCATGTCCAGTTCAATCAGGTAACCAAGGAAACTGATACCTAAGGAAACAAGTTGGTTTGAACAAGTGGGTTCTTGAATCCAACTGTCCCTTTGTTTGCAGAATTACTAGTGCTGGCATAAGCAAGCAGACACAGAATTATACTGGTTTTAATTGAATGTTTAACAACACGTTTATTTGTAAAGCAGTTTAACTGGAAAATAAAGATAAATTTACTTATGGTCTTAACCCAGGGATGCAGCAATCTGAATTTTGGGGGTGTCAGGATTTTGTGTAACAGTCAAACATAAAAAACTGAAATTAATTACTGGGTCCTGGATTTCTTCAGCTACTAGTGACTAATGAAAAGCTATCTATAATTCTGTTCTTCCAACATATTGTGCCTGTGCAGAACTAAGATACTCTCTAGGCAGCTTATGCTTTTTAGGACAACTTTTCCAGTGCCAAAGAAGAAAAAAATGTGAATTTTTAATTCAAATTCTCATAATGAATGAACATAGCATTATATTTCTGGAAATGTATTACTTCTTTATAAGAAATGCAATAATGAAAATTAAAGTATCCAGAATAAGCTGAAGGAAGAATAGTATAAATTTGGATAACATAATTGTTCTGATCTCACAGGATTTTTTCATTGATGCAGTTTATAAACCATCTGCTTAACTATCCAAAAACTATAGAATTCAGTGAAACTGAGTAAAACTGGTTAATCTATCTTAAAATGGCTTGAGTTCTGGAATTGAATTAATTAATCAAAATACATTTGAAAACCACAACATTCTAATACAATAAATAGACACATACTATTTTTCTTTTCACCTAGCAGCTGGAAGAGCAGTTCCTAATCTTAACCCTAGGCTAAGTGTCTTAAAAGATATTAATTCTGAAACTATCCAGCTTGCAAACCTGATGAATTTGGGAATATTTTTGTCACTGTTTTCAGAGCAATCTGTCAATAAAGGTATAAAATTCTGAAATTTTATTACTGCTGCCCATTGTCAGGGAGTAGATAAACGCTAACAGAATCAGGTGCATGGACCTTTAATTTGTTGAATGAAATAAGCTATTAAGCTCCTTCTGCTATAAAAATAAATAGCTGAACAATAACAGGTCAAAACACAGCCTAAAGTATCATCTACAAGGCTATGCAGAGCCTCATGCTGACTTCCTTAGGCTCCAATTAGTACCCAAATGAATAAAGAACCACCACAATATTAGTCTTTCTTCAAAGGAAGAAAGAAAATTAAAAGATAAAACCCTTGAGCCAGGTTTGTCTACAGATGGAACAGAGTTCTTACAGAAGCAATTTTCAATTGTTTTATTACTCCCAAGTTCTGAAAAATGGCTGTGTATTCCTTGTAAATAAACTGAAATTACTAGATTTCAACATGTTACCTTATTGATTTATTTTTCTGTTTTGTTTTGTTTTCCTATAAAGGAAGGCTTTGATGTGATTAAAAATCTAGAGGCCACATTAGCACTTTTTTTTTAACTAAAATGTTACTTTTCATTTAACAACCATTTAGGAATATATTTTTAGTCTCATGAAAAAAAACAATCTTCAGTTTTAGAAATAATTTCACATGCTTCTAGGAATATATTATATATATTTATGCTAGCAAAGATAAGACAAAGTCAGTGAAAGAATGTATACTGCAATAACTATGTGGCAATTAGAAAGCAATGCATTGAAATACAATTTAGAATTAGCTTTGCAGTCTTTTTAATGTTGATAATGGCAAGCATAGCAGAAGGGAGATATTTTAGGCAATACCAACAAGTTGAAAAACAAAGTCTGAATAGATAAGATTATCAGTAGGGTTTTTTTATTACTATTTTGTGGGGTTTTTTTCCTGAATCACAGCTAGTCTGGTCCTGTCATCTCAGGAAGACTGAATAGCACAGTTATGTTACACTTTGTGTAATCTTACAGTTTGTTTGTGGTTAAAACAAAACAAAACAATTTACCCATCACAGTTAACACATTTGCTTAAAGTCTCAGCAAAAATAAAGATTATGGAATCCAGATTATATTCCTTAGTGCTACCATTGGCCTGGTCATTACGACAAAGCTTTATCATTTTCAGTTCTTTTCACACAATCCATCTTGTGCATACAGTTACCTAAATAATTCTCATGCATTTAACAGTGACTGTAGACCTGTCACTCAACCAAAATAAGAGCTCAGTTATTATATTTGCATTTACATAGTGCCTAAGCAGGCCAAGAAAGATACAGCCATTTAAACAGTTCTCTCCCAGCAAGATGACAATACAGCTGTTCCTGCAGAAGAAACTTCACTTGTCCAATATTTTAATTCTGCTTTTACAGGGCAAAGCGTGGCTAAAGCCTGGCTGCTAAATTCCACCACAGCTTCCTGGGAATTATGCCTCACTTCTATGCTGATATGTACTTATGGAAAAATCTTCTATTGCCTTTCAACATTGATATGCACAAATTGTATCATCAATAATGTGGATTATTTTTTTTTTGTTGAAATGGGAGGCAGGGAAGCCCAGAGGTCCAGCAGAACAGGGTCTATTCCAACTAAGGATAAATGAAATGCATTAGATATACCAAAATTAAGAAGCAAAAATATGAGCCTGAATATTGCTACTGAGATATGCTTTTTGAGGTATTCATCACTGACATGTCAAATTGGAACCTTAATAGCTTCCTATTAGTAATAATGGACAGCAATCCGATCTAAACTGAGATGTCCTTAAAATGGTGCCCATGGGATAGAATATTAAAGCTGCAAAAGCAAATGATGTTGAGAGCAAAAGTTAAATGCTTGGAAATGTCTCTGGATACAGTAAAAAAAGGAATTTGAGTAGATGTGATGGAGAAATGTCTGCTCCATGAATATAAACAGCTTATTTCCTCCAGAATCCTTTCTCCACCTTCTTCTCAAGATGTTAGCTCTATGTGCTTTCTTGTTTGAACCTGGACATTTATTTTCACTGTAACATGGTGCTCGATAGCAGTCAAAAATGAGCTGTTTTGCAGAGGTGTTTGCTAAGTAGTTATGTTACACTGTAAAACTATGTAGGAAAGACTGATCTTTAGTACTCAAAGAGATCTTACATCTTGCAGTGCAGAAGACTTAAGTGTCAAGAGTGCACTATTGATCAAAATATCAGCAGGCTTACAGCACAGCATCCACTTGACATTACAGAAAAAAAAATAAATTACTTCTGTCCAGGTAATGTAAAACCCTTCACTGGGTTTTCAGTCTTCCTAGAAGTATACCTATAGTCTCACTCTGGCAGAAAATAATAAAAACTGCCATTAATAAACTTGCTGTCACTCCCAATTATGCTGTATGTGGACTATTAAACAGCAAACATTGTTCTGGCAGAAGCCACTCTCCTACATCTTGATAACCTGACTAAGCTGTTTAAGAAATAGAGGCTGGCCTTTCAGCCTAAATGACTGATAGCTATCCATGGTGTTTCCACTGCTGCTGTGTTATTCAGTAGTTACTCTGCACACAAGGACCATAAATGCAGCAAACCCCTTTGCTATGGCTGTGCTTGGGCTCCCAGCTGACCAGAACTGGGTGCTGCACGGATCTAACTTCAGCTTTTTTTATTGTTCCACAATCTATCTCAGGACCTGCCTTGCAATATTAAACTGATAGTATTGCTGGCAGCTAAACTGGGTGCTGGTCAGGCTTCTGCCTTGGTTTTTGTTTGGCTTTTGCTGCTTGGCCTTGGTCTTTTGTAATTATATTCCTTTTCCAGTCCACGTATTAGTGTAGCCAGAGCAAATGCTGTGTCAGCCCTTATTTATGGTCTTTTAACATCTATTGCACATACTAAGAATCTTGCGTATTAATGCTTCCACTTTTAAAGTCATATTTTCTAGATTATTCTAGTTCAATAAAAGGACTGATGTATTTCCTTTGTTACGAGACACACACAGATGTAAAAAATTTCTAAAGCAATTATTCCTTTTCACATTGTAAAATGTCATGTTCTGTTAAACCATCCTTTTAAATCTTACTTTGGCCACATAGAAAAATACTGGCATATCTCAGATTGCTTGAAGTCAGCAAGCAAATTTAACATCTTACTATTAGCCTTGGAGCTAGAATGTCCTCGAGGACTCACAAATGTTATGAAACACAATCATGCTGCAATAGCATGAAGGATATCTTCTGTAATAATGACTGTTCCAGGCATAACAAATTCTATCATTCTATCTTCAAAAGATACATGCCACAACCTGCACTGGGTCAGCTGATAGTTAAATCTTACTCTGAAAATGCTGATTGCCTTTCCTGTTGCTGTCATACTTCAAATAGAAAAACACCTCTTACTCTCAGTACATACGAGATAGTCCCGCTGATCAATACAGGATTCATGTTACTAGCAGCAAGATATGGTAAGAAAGATAAATAGCACTAAAAAGAATGGAAACAGATGGATTTCTTGGAATTTTGCCTAAGTACTCTGGCAGATTTTGTGGAGCTGTGCTATACATTATAAGAATTCTAAAATACAGAAAAAAAAGGCAACCCACAGGATACTGCATCACACACTCTCCCATGAGACACAAAGAGGCCCCCACCAAAGAGCCTGTATATCTTCTGCAATAGTCTTTTTTCTACCAGGGCTTGATGAATCAGGAAAGGCAGCCAACTCTAATTATATCCTATCAGAAGAAGTACACTGGCTTCACTTCGTCTGCTGATAAAACCTTTTAGACAGTAGACAAATATTTCACAGACTGAAGTTTATGATCCAAGCAGTACTGGAAAGTTAAACCCTTCGGAAAAAAAAACCAACCAAACAAACAAAAAACCCAACCAAAACAACAACAAATATTCAATACTCTTTCCACTTTTCACCAGCATTAAAAATCAGTTGACATAAGGGAAAAGATAGCATTGTAAGGATATTGGTAAGCAGTCTTCATTTTTTCCTTTGTTATAAAACATTTATTAGTGGATAAAAATCCTTCTGGTAAAAGCAAATTTATCTATTTACTCAGTGCCTAAGGAAGGTTCTAAGGGAGTATGCATTAGCATAACTATCTTTCTAAAAGTTTGGTGTTTGAATCAGCAAAAGTGCCATTTGAGGAAATTGATATAGTAAAAAAGAATGTACTAGTATTTAAGGTTTGGAGAGGCTGTAGAAACAGGGGACTACACCCTGTTTGCACTCACAGGCTAACCACAGTCTGCCTGTATGTCCACTGAAGCAGAATAATTGATTGGTGTTAAACTTTTGTACCTCTGAATTCTTAAATCTAAGCCCTGCTTCAAAAGGTCAGCATAAATAGCACTGTCCTGCAGACTTTTGGATGTTATCCAGATGCACTAACTTTATAACATGATAAATCATATATTAGTATACTACATTGACCCATGTTGCTGTTGTATATTTTTAGATCATGCTTAATTAATTGACTTTATCTTGTCCATCTACAACGTGCATATATAGAATAAATTATTCGAGTTTTTTTAATGTTTTACACAAGATATTAAATCTAAACACTCATGATCTAGAAATAATCAAAAACATCACACTGGATATTAAAGGTGTGAATTTCCTTAATCTCACTATACTAAACCTCTTTATATACCAATACTAATTGCTGGCAATGTTGGCTCTAGTAATTTCTCCATCTTGAGTCCCTCAGACCATTCCTAGGGTCCTTTTGCACAGCAGTCCAAGGAGGATGTGCAAAAACTTGCAAATGCAAATCTCCTACATAAACTAGCACAAAAGAGGAAAAAAATAAAATGTTCTGATTTTTTTTTCTCACCTTAGAAGTCAGTTCTGTCAAATATATCTTCATCACCACATGATTTTTCCAGGGCCAGGTTCAAAATCCTAACAAAAGCATGGGAACTTTTCAGAGGAATTTTTTTTCAGACTCTTATTCTGGTTGTGGCCTAATTCTCTTTTTAGTTGTGCCCTGCTTTAGCTCTAAACAAGGTATGAGTTACATAGGCCAAGTCAGAAACCTGTCATGTACATAACAAGAATTTCAATTCTAGTTAAGCATATTATTTAATAAGGGAGAGAAGTACTGTTAAAGCTAGTGGAGGAACACAGAACAGTGCTTATTGAACAATTAAGACAGATCCAATTAGGAGTCCTTGAACAGTGACACTCAACATTTGATCTGATTTGATTTGATTTTCCTTATCTGTGGCTTCAGCTTGTTTCTGCAGGGCACACAAAAGCTACATCTGTAGTTGTCATAACTATTACAATACTACAAAATTTGCAGAAAACAAAATATGCCTAAGCCCTTCTTAAACCCCAACCTTAGGAAAATATATATATATCCTAGAAGTTGTTAAAAATTAATTAATCTCATGATCTGACTCAAGTATGAGGCTTCCTTTTCAGTAGAGGAAAAAAGTATCTGCAGGAGGGAAGGTTCCTTGGAGAGGCAGAATGCCTATTTCTTCCCTGGAGGTCAGGTGCCTCTCCATCCAGAACATTAGCCCTAGCTATATTTATAATTTGTGCTTTCTTTTTCCCCATTTATGTGCAGATCTCATTCTAAAGCTGTGAATATCATATTAGTTTAAAATAGCCCTAGTTAATCCAGTCTATGTTTTCATAAATGTGACAGAAATCTCAAGTATGCTGAAATAATGTATTAGTCTGAGGCTTTTGTATTACTAGCCTTCACTTTATTCACAGAGCTGTTTCATGTCCCTTGATACTTTTCAGTATCAAATTTGGCTTATCTTGCCTTTTCCCTAGACATCTCTGGTATTTTTAGGAATATTTCCCAGAAGCTGGATACTGTAGTCTATGGTAACGTATATGTATAGATATTTTTATTTTTTTTTTCTGGCACAGATTTAGCATATTTCAAGTAATACACAATTCCTTTCAGTATTCCAGATAAGCCTGTAACATTGTGGCATTTTTGATCTACGTTGTCTTCTGGTCCCCTCCTTTCCTTCTATCATTTCACACCATTCAGGCTGTGCTTTAGCAGCTTAGTATTTATAGTCCACTGCAAAGCAGTCACTTTCACAAAGACGGGTTTGTCAAGAGCTGTAGACCATGAAAGAATGCAGGAAGATACATCCTTTATATTCTTGAGAAGCTGAGGCAGAATCGAGGTTATTCAACTTTGTCTAATTCCCCATGTCCTGGGGAGTTTCCAAATGAGTGAAAGTGGTGGAGTTTCAGCATATTCTATAATTCTATGATTCTATATACATAGACATATTAAAAAAAAACCTCTCAAGATGGCCTATGTCAAGGTGCAAAGTCAGGCCTGTGCTGACCCATCACAGCTGGTGAGCTGAATCTTCAGTGAGGTACTGCAGTCTCCCAATGAAGAACAAGCACTGGAAATCAATGGATTGCACTGTAGGAGTCTCTTCTACTCCCAGGTACCACCTCCCAGTGAGACCACACCAGTGTTAGCTGGAGTAACTGTTGTTGCCATCATTCCGAAATCTTACGTTCTATCTCACCAACTGCTTGCACTTTACTGACAGGACAACCAACTTGGCTCCTGAGCCCTTTAATTTAGGC
>JAABPQ010024894.1:0-12920 GCA_033439865.1 Alcedo quadribrachys | reverse complement strand
GGTGACTTGGTCTAGGTGATCCTGCTCAGGCAGGGGGGTTGGACTAGATGATCTTCTAGCTCCCTTCCAACCTCTAATATCTATGAATCTATGAATCTATGCCAAACAAGACAGACCCTGGCAAGCATTTTTACGTCTATGTGTGTGTACGTGTACTAAATGATCCAGTCGTTCTCTGCTCCACCCCTTTCCAACAGAGGACACAATAGTATTCTAACATGCTCCACCTATAGCACAAGATCTTTCTTTGCCATGCCTTTCTGACAGCTTCCCACCATACCTAACTTACTCCTGGATTCAGATCTATTTGGATGCAAATGTATTTATGTTGAGCAACAACCACATGTTGTATGACAGCATCAGGCAGGCTGAATGATGTAAAATACTGCTAATAAGCTATCATATCTAGGTTTTTCTGAAAAACACATCCTGCTTTGCAGCCATCCTCTAGCAGCAACAGTGAGAACCTTGAGTCACTGGTTGTAAAAAAGCAGGCTCAGCAAATGAGCACAGGGATGACTCCAGTCATCCTTTCTGTCCTCCCTTTGCCCATGCCTCTGCCCCTCTTCCAATAGTCTTGTAAGCAGCCCAAGAGACACATATCAACCAAAAATAATGGCTCAGGATAGTTCCTCTGCTGGGAAATACTCAGATCTTCTTGGACCATTAAGGGACAGCGTTACCACATGTTTCTGAGGGATGTGATACAACTGGACCTTTACCATCAAATATAGCAAGTGTAAGAAGACCAGGCTAGTGTGCCATAGCTCATGGGCCTAATCATGATTCAATCCAGAATCACTCATTCTTCACTATTGAAGCTTTATAATTTGTAATTGGACTTTTATATTCATTTTACACCTTTTTTTTTTTTTTTTTTACTTTCTCATTTAAATTAGCATATATTTTTAAAAAACATTTGTTTATAAAATTAAATTAAAATGTCAAATATTTACTTAAATTTTACAATTAAATAGTTTTTAAGGAAGTACATAAATGAGTAAAATAAGCCACCTCAAAATGAACATCCACTGAAATGAAACAATCTACTTCACCAGACAAATAAGTTACTGTTTTTCAAAGCCAAGAAGGATATCCACTAATTATCTTTGTTTAGTGGGGGCTTTATGTGTTATTTTGTGAAGAAGTAGCCCCAAACATTGAATTTTAATTCTTCCAATTTTATATTCAATCTTGGAAAAGTGCAAAATGTTTCTGTTTTAAAAGTGCTTTGAGTTTCAAAATGGATCTCTGTTCTGTCCCCTCACTTTTAATGTTTCTAATGAATCTATAAAGGTACTTTCTCAACATTGTTCTCCCAATTTCCTTGAAAATATAAAGCTGCCAATGCCCTAAGGTCCAATAATTATGTCTCTTTGTATTCTGCCCCAAATCCACTTGCAGATCTGTTCTATAGTTGTTTGCCAATGTGTCTTATATTCATAGACTTTATCAGGCCCACTCCCAGATACCCAAAACCTGTGATAGGTCACCATGTAACAAGTCTTGATAGATAGTTAAGTTGTGCATTTAGGAAAATCTGAAGTTGTAACAGAAAACTTCACCTAGATTTAGATTATTAAACACCTCCCACAAAAATGCTGTGTTCTGTTCTCCTATGGTCATCTAATCAATATCAATATGCATGGTAAAGTTACTCAAACTAAAATGTATCCTGAACATAGCAAATTAAAAAAATACCTGCAAAAATTCACCTTTTTGCCTTTCCTATATTGATCTTCCTCTTTATATATGTCCCTCCTGCAAATTTTTCCATCTCCACCAGCCACAGGGACAGTACTAGGCTGCTCCCCAGGGGCTGGGGGATGCTCCCCAAGGGGGTACCTAGAAGTAGCCCCAGCACAGAGCATCAGACACCCCTATGGGTGCAGCAACTCTCTGTTTCTGGCACATTTGTCCAGGCTATAAATGTTACTCTCTGCTTTGAGAAGGAAAAGCAATGTTCATTAATTGTCTGCATGAAGCAGCAGAGTAAATAATTTTGTGTTCTCTCATCCTATAGAGTCACAGCCCATTCCCTGAGTTAGATCAGGTGGCAAGGTCAGTTATTTTCAGGATCAGGTCAAAGAATGTACTAGCACCTTATACATTCACCAAAAGCTGTTCACCTTCAGTTCACTGATCAGAACCAGAAACCTGAGAGATAAAATGCAGAAGGTACATTACTACCTCTCTTCTGAAGCAGGACAGAACACAAACTAAACCTCCATGAGAATTAGAATGTGCTTCACATGTAGTATCAGTTAGGAAATTTGACTTGCTTGGCCTTCATATAATGCATTTTTAATCCTTTTTAGATTTATATTGACAGTATGTTTTATTGACAACCCATTATGTTTTATAGCAGGGAGAAGAAATACCTGGAATTAAACTATTTTGAGCTTGGCCAAACAAGTGGATATGGCATAAAGGATGGAGCATCCTGATCACACAAACACAAAGATACACAAAGAAAACACAAAAAACAACAAAGAAAAACTGTTGGATTTTTTTTTATTATTTTTAGAAAAGATTAATTTGGGTTTGCTTCTGCATTCCTCCAAAGAATCATTAGTTTCATCCCTTGACTATTTTTAAAACATTTTGCTCGTGTTAAATAAACCAAAATATTCTATAATGTCCTTCATTAATTCCAGAAGCAAACAAAAAAGTCTTATTTTATTGTATTGATTTAATTGAAATATGGCAGGGTTGAATAGAGAAACTTGAAATAATCAGTTACATCTAATATTTTTAAGTTGGTTATAAACTAAAAGCAGAAAGATTTGAAGGCATTATTTGAATGAAACTAAGTTTATATTTTTGTTTAAATCCTTGCCCCTCTTCCAATTAAAATAAGAAGTATTGATTGGCATAGACCATTTATCATGTTTAACTATATTCAAGTTAGACAATATTAAAATATTTTCTTCAATGAGTAGCTAGGAGACATGAAGGGCAGACTGAGAGTTTCATAGATTGAAAGAAATGGGTAAGCTTTTATTTTACTTTACAATTTCAGTATGACTTGTAAACAGTGCAGCAGGAATACTAATACTTGATTTCCTTGTGCTAAATTTTATTTATTTTTTTTTTTTTTTTAATTGGGAAGTGCAACATTGCCATGTATTCTCTGATGTTGTTCAGCAGCCATTTTGTTTGGTACACACAGACTCTTTCTTGCACAGGGAAGCTGGAGAGAGGCTGGAGCACAGTTATCCTGCATGGCCCAGGGCAATGGAACATGTCTCTCCTGGCTGCAGTCTTCATCCTCCACACCCACAGTTAGCTCTAGGATTCATTAGACTTGTGTAATGCCCATTCAGTTACCTAAAGTGAGATAAAACAAACCTCCAGTGAACTAAATACATCCCTGTCAGGCTGGTGAGTTGGAGCAGCCTGGGAAAGGAGCCAAAGCACAAGGCAGAGAGGGGAAGACTGTGGCCAAGAGAGTGGACTTAGGATGCAAGGGCAGGAGGAGGCAGAGGATGAAGTGTTCTCCTGCTCTTGAATTGATTGAAGCATCTTGTGTAACTTCACCTCAGGACACTGGTTGCATGGCAGCAGCATTTCTTCATGTCTGTTAAACAAATGAGTTATCCTCAGACCTTCTTTGTCATTGAAAGGCACACCTACAAATATAATATTGTTAAATATCTCCTTTTTAGCTGGAACAGATGCTTTCTTGTGATTGGCAAAGTGAGACCTGGTTCATGGCTCTTGTTACATTATAATGATTAACAATTTCTGGACACAGTGGATTTTTATTGATTAATAAATCAAATTATGATGATCAAACTAGACGTATTCCTTCCTTTTGCTAGATCAAGCTGTTTAATCATCTTTGAAGGATCGAGCCCTTTATGATGCTGTGAGAGTAAACCCATCTCTTGGTACTGCTGGAAGAGATTGCACAGTTCAAATGAATCTGGATATTGCTTATCCACAATTCTTATTTGTTTTCAAAAAAGTAGAAGACTTGGAAATAAAATTACGAAAGTAGTCTTGATTACCATCAATCTCTCTTAAATTGTGTTTGTTCCAGATTCTGAAACTTGTAAATTTTAGCACTCTTGTTTTATTGTTTTACATTTCTCCATGCTAATCTGAGCTCCTTTATCATCCTCCAAGCCTCGTCCAATATGATAATTTTCAAATGGTTGGCTATCTCCTCTATTTACTCATCCAGCTGAATTTAGCATTATCAGAAAATTTAGGTACATTTGAAATTGCATACCCTTTTCAAGGTCATTTATATCCACAAATAAATCTGCAATAAAAGAATATTAATGAGAGAATAAAAACAACTAAATGCACTTACAGCTGAAATGTACCTTGTATGTCCTAGAAAACAGAAGTACAATACAGTATCTTATAAAGCTGCTCATGGCATCTCTTGGTAGTTAATTTAAAAAGGCATATGGTACATTTCAGTCTTGTTTGTTATTTTTCCTTGCTCTTACTGCTTTTTTCATGGCCTTTAACCTAGACTTAGTAAAGCAATAATAAATTAATGACTTTTCCTGACTAACTTTGAAGCAAGAACGCCTCTGGAAAGCTGCTTTTTCATAACAGCACACCACTGGGAGAACCTGATTATATAACTTTTGTATAATGACATAAAAAACTCTAATTAAAAAAAAAAAAAAAACAACCCACAAAAAAACCCAAAACCAATATACTTTATGCACCTCATCAACACATCTCTTTTTTCCTGCATGGTAGACTTGAAAAGAGAAAGTAGTGGAAATTGTCCAAGCTGCAGGGAGAAAAGGTCAAAATGAAACAACATTCAGGAAGATAAATGTTATTAAATATCTTTGCCTACTCCATGGTGTGACAGCATTTTCAGTGAGCATCTTGAAAAACTGATCCTAAATTGAGCCATGTTTAAATGAAAAAAAGAAGGTATCTAGGCTGGGGACAGATGTCCAGAGAAAAAGATTTTCTGGTTTGGTTTGGTTTTGGTTTAGATTATGTTTGGGTTTTTTTCACTCCTGAAGTGACTGACCTGTCTGGTCCACAGATGTCTTATTCAGTGTAAGCTCTGTAGAAGAAAAAATAATTTGTCCAGCTTTTAATTATTTGAAATTTTAAATCTTTTTTTTTGATAAAGTGAAAATTAACTTCATGCCTAGAGCACCTTTTTCCAAATTATTTCTGTGAAGCCTTACTTGATTTCTGGGGCAATATATAGCTGCATTCCCTCTCTTTTCTGTCTGCAAGAGTGAAGTCCCTTAGTCCCTCATCCTGGCTGCAGCATGGGTGACCAGGCTGGAAGAAGGACATTTTTCATATTGCCCTTTATTTCACTGTATGCATCAGGATGTATTTATAGGTTAAATATGCACAAAATATTGGTTGCTTGCCCCCAAGGCCACAAATCCGCTGTACTCCACAATACCCAATTGCAGACAAGAGCTGTACTTTGCTGTACATAATATGTACAAGCTATTTTATGGATGGTGGAAAAATTGAATTGTTGACTAAATTGCACAGCAACTTGCTTTCAGTCTGGGGAATAAGAATTTGCTATGCAGATGGTGTTTCATGTATTCGATAATTTCAGCATGCTCCCTGTTATCTCCATGGGAATAATGTCCGTAGGAAGGGGGCCCTTTACAGATTTAGGTAGGGGTAAGCAAAGTAGATTCATTGAGGGCAATTGCAAATCCCTGTATCAAATTTAAGACTAAGTTATCTAAACTACAGCTGGCTTGGACAGTCTGCTTATTTTCATCCTGAGTATCTACTTGATTCCATTGGTGTACCATATATTTCCATAACATATATAAACATATTAAAGCAAAACATACTTTCCCAGTATAGTTTATAAATGTTGTATTTGCCTATCCTAACTATAATTCTTATCTAACTAAGCATGTGAACTTGCATCTAACAAGCTTATTCACAACTGGAAGTCGTCTTCTCAAAAAACATTTGGTTTACAAGTCCATACACAAATCAAAAACAATTATCACACCACTAATAAAAACTGACAACTTCTGTGTACACTCCATGTCAGTATAGGAGAGTCCTTGGTTCTAAGTGGACTTTTCTGACTTTTCACAGGGATACCTGTGAACAAAATGGTGCTTAGTCACTACAGCCAGCAGACATCAGGTTAAAGGTGTAGGTAGTATCAGTCTAATTAGTATTATAGTATTATAACTGTCCCAGTCTGAAGCATTTTAACCAGCACCTGCTGGCCCATGTACTGCAAGTTCCTGGGCAATGCCTGCACAATGTGCCATGCCCTTGTGAACTGTATCTGGGAGACAGAAAGATCCCAGAATTATCACACTCTGCCCTGGTTTTATCTGTTCCACAGTATTTGTCAGAGATGCACTTAAAAGTGTGTCATTGACATTCAATTGACTAAAATTAGTTGTAAGCTGCCACTGTTTGTTTGGCTTTTTCACCGGCCAGACAGAAGAATCGTAGGCAGGGAGCATGCAAGAGATAAACTCTCTTTATCTGAAGTTTATTACCACTCCATCAATGCCCAGATGCACGGGTGTTGGCTGGAATTACTGCCTAACAGTAGTAGGTCTGGACTGGAGCAAAGGTATAGACACCTCTAATAAATTGACAGTATTAGGCTCATCTTTGTCAGACACTAAAGCATTGTCATTAGCAGTGGCAATCAGTGCTTTGGCACAGGTTAGCTTCTGCCTTCCATGGAGAGAGAAAGTGATTTTTGCTGTGGAGCATCCTCTTATTATTCCACTGATTCTGGTAAATTTCATTTTACAGCGACCAGATTTTATATTCAGTTCCTCAGCAGCTTTACTACTGATTACCAACGATCAGTAATCCTTTGTCTGTTAAGAAATCTACACAAACTTTCTGTATCCCTTCTGAAATACAAATAGTGGGCTCAGGATATTTGCTAGAGAGCCACAGTAGTGCTGACACCTGTCTGATGTCAGCAAGAGATTTGCTCTCTTGGTGCTGCTGAAGGAATTTGCTCCATGAGTGTGATGCTGCAGCAGCAGCATTCATAACGTAATTAATTAATGTGTATGTGATCTTAGGCATTTGCTCCATGTAGTTTCAGGCTATCTGGAAGATCAAGAATGAGAGGCATTCACCTGTCCAGGTCAATAGGAGCTAGCATCGGGGATCACCTTAAAGCACCTCATAAATAGCTTGTATACAAGCTGAATTTGCAGAGGTTGTCAGATATGAGAATCCTGAGGTCTTAGTGACAAGAGGATTTCCTCTGTCCTGGGGGTCTATGCCCCCTACCCAATAAGCAACCTGCAGCTGAAATGCTCTCAGACAGCCAATAGCTCTAATTGTTCATTTTTACTTTAAAGAGTATCTATTCATGTTTCCAACTACCCTCACATCTCTTTCTCGAAAGCCATGGATGTTTTAAATCACCCATTTTCTGTATATTCTTCATTTGCAATCTTTCCAGGGGGTGGGGAGCTGTTGATTTCTTTTTGCACACAAGATAAACGAGCCCCCAAAAGTGAAAAGGTTTTAATTTTTTAATAAAAATTTTGAATCCTGCATTGCTCTATGCACTACTACTTTATCTTTCCAATGTTTCTGGGTGCATTCTATCCCTGCCTGGGATAGACTTACGTTTCTGCAGCAGTTTATCCTCAGCAGTCCTTACAACTACACCAATTTAATGTTGCATTCAGCTGGTGCTCAGAGAGTAGATGGGCTAGGGGGTGGCTGGACTTATCTCTCAATAAATACTCTAAATGTGGCTGTAGGTACAACACCAGATGCATCAACAGCCACTGTAGGTCAAGTTGCATTCACAAGAAGCATAAATGCCAGATCCACAAATACAATTTATTTGCACTAGCAACACACAGAGATCCTTTAAGATTGCCCGTGCTAAATGCACTGAACTGCAGAATAGCTATATAACCACTAAACAAACAATAGTAATCACAGTGGATGGAAATCTCGTGGGGAAAACCACTCAGCATGACTAAGGCTGCAAATCTTACCAAAATGAGTTGCTTCTGGGGAGGGAGAGTAGTACAAAGCTATGCATCTGTCCTTATAACTTGATGTCAAATACTCATCCTACAGATCAGGTCCAGAACAGGGATAGTATTTATACCTTGTTGACTGTTACTGAGCAAAGGGTGGGGGTGGGATTATGGTCAAACCATTGCTCCTAGTAGGTAGCATTGAGCAGTGGAATCAAGTATTTATGACTTCATTGGCAACTTCTGCAAGGAGCTTATCTGCTGTGATATCCATGAGAATGGGACAAGCATCCTTCACTGCATTCCACCACTGCTCCTTGGTGCTGTGAGAACACAGACAGAGGGATCTTCACCTGGCCTCTATGTCTATCCCAGTCACTAGATGTTTATCAGCAGTGATGATCTTTGCAGTTTCTTTTGTGCTTCCAACAAACAGCATGGGGAAAAAAATCTGGAGAAGAAAATAAGTGTGAGTCCAACAAAAGAAAATAAGTGTGAGTCCAACAACCCCTTGCAGTCTTTGGGAAGATTCTGCAACCACTTGCAGGATGGGCAACCCCTGCCCCATCCTCAGTGTGGTCAGAGTCTGGCCAGACCTCAGAAATGCTTTTCAGACACACACAGAGGGTAAGTAGCTCTGATTCATGCCTGAACTGTGACTCAAGCCTGGTGGACAACATGAAAGTTGCTGTTCAGACTCTATGGACCTTTCCTTCATCTAGTTAATTCCATTTGTTCTACAGTTCTGTGTTGCATTCTGATTTATCTTGAATATAATGCTGTTCCTAAGTGCAGAGTCAAATGCTTTAATAAAATATGAATACAATGGTGGTGTTCAGCTAGGAGAAGAGAAATCTCCAGGGAAAGCAGCCATTCAGTATGCAAAAGGAGTGTATAACAAAGATGGGGACTGATTTTTTAGCAGGGCCTGTTGCCACAAGACAGGGGGTAAGGGTTTTAAAAACTAAAGAAGCGATTCAGACCAGATATAAGGAAGACATTTTTTGCAATGATCATGGTTAAACACTGGCACATGTTGCCCAGGGATGTGGTAGAACCCCAGTCCCTGGAAACAGTAAAGTTCAGGTTGGACAGGTCTCTGAGTAATCTTCTGTAGCTGAGCATGTCCCCATTTGTTTCAGGGAGGTTAGACTAGATGGCTTTTAAATGTCCCTTCCAACCCAAAACATTCTGTGATTCTATAGACTTTTTTTTTCACTATATCAGTGAGATACTTAAATAATTCCAGCAAAACAGTGAGACTTCTGGGGTTTGTTTTGGTTTGTTTTTTTTTTTCCCCTTCAGGAATTCATAATAAACATTCCTTAATGAATTACATCTCACTGCTACATGAACATCTTTCCTCACGTGAAGTATTAGATCTGCAAAGAACATAATTATATTCCACACAGATCTCATAATCTTCATTGATACCTCCCTGTTCAGGTATGAAGCTTTCTGTATGTTGGGTCTTTAGACTGGCTATTTTTTTATGTTTTTATTTTATTTTCCTGTCTCTCCGGAGGTTACACAGAAGAGAACTTAAGCCTTTAAGTTCAGGATATATAAACCCCCCTGAATTAGCTGTTTGATTACAAAAATAGCAAAATTTTGTAAGTTAGTCCGTATATACACTGTACTTATTCCTAAATGGCCTTCAGTTAATCCTAAAGAAATAAGATCAGAAAATAGAAACAAACATTTTGTAATGTGAAGTTTTAACACATTTACTGCTTTATTATGGCAATCCATAGTTTTTGTATTTTTTCTAAAATACTAAATAATCTCATATTATTTTTCCTAAGCATTATAGTTTATTATTATTCAAAAATAAAGGCCCTTTAAAAAATTATCATTTTTATATTTCTAATATATGTTTAAAATGTGTCTTCTCATTCTGTTCCTTTTTGACATTCTGAAGCTGAACCTTGGAATACACAAGTAATTACCATGTTTTAAAAGGAATAATAAATGAATACATTCATTGGCAGATTAAATCTTTGTATATCTTGCTATTAAAATGGTTCTAGAACTTGTTTTGAATCCAATAGTTGTTAAATTCAAATGCCCAGAACAATTTTAAGTTTGTGTTTACAGTGTTTCTCTTACTGCACAGAAGTAAAAATTATGTAAAATAGTAAAAAACTATGTAAAATGTAAAAAAATATGAAAAATGGTAAGACAAATTCTGCAGATGTTCCTCTGCAAAGTGTACACAAGATATTAGAACTGTTTAGTACAGTTCTCAAGTAGTTGGAAACTGCCTGTTTCTTACTCTTAATTGTCTCATACACTTAAAAAATATCTAATATTAATATTTTAATTCTACAACTGTTGCTTCAAGATAGACACTAAATAGATGTGCAATAAACATTAACCTATGCAACATTTTTCTTGTGTACTCTGCAGTCACTCAGATTATCCATATTGATTTTTTAAATTATTCAGCTTGTTCTTATGTGCAGTAATTTGTTAAATCAATTTAGGTTTAATTTCCTGTTACAGTCCCATAAATTTTATACGTTTCCTTAGTGATATTGACTCTGTGCAAACAACTGAGGGACTTTTCACTATTATTCACTCTGATTATAATTAAAATTCTTCCCTCAGAAGATCCTTATTTCTGAGACCTGAAATATAAGCAGTAACCTATTTAGGTCTCAGATATTTTTATTTTTTTTCCCCAAAATATCAATGCATCTGATTCAGGCACCTCAAACAAGTGAGGGAGCATGAAACTCATTGTTCTCAGTATATTGCCTGTCATGCTCCTGTAGTTTCTGCATACTTAATTTCCTCTCTCTCACTAGAAAAATAGTGAGAAAGACAATTTTTGAATGCTTTTAATTATACAGTTAAATATTGTTAATCTTTCAACTGGATGGATTACAAAAAGAAGAGAGAGAGTGATTTAATCCTCAAATACAAGATACTCTCTGATCCCACAGGCAGTTTGTTATTCCCCAGAAAGTCCACACATTTCTCCTTTGGCTGGATGTCGCTGCCCTTCGCAATGACTGGAACGGTTCGCCAATGACTGGAACTTTTAATTAGTTGTGGGGGTTTTGTTCCTGTAAGTTCTGACTTTTCCTGTGCTACTTCCTTTGAAGAGCATGAAATACGAGTGATCTTGAAAAGGAGTTGTGTTTGAATTCTCAAGAAAAAAAATAAAAAATAAAAAATCATCTTTTGAAAAGTTGAATACCACTTCTGACTTCACAGACATGCAAAAATCTAATCAGTGGGGTTTGATGACTCAAGGAAGATAAGACTTTTCTGTAATTGTATCTTGAGTTTTACTGCCAGGTAAAGATGAGCACTGATTGAAGCCTATAAAGAATTCATAAACTTATTAAGTAGAAGATAAGCTGCTTTTTCTGTTCTTCCTTGTCTCATTAGGCACTAAAATCCTTTAAGTTCTAAGTCCTCTAAGCATATGAACTGTAGGCAAGTGATCTTCATAAACTGCACTTCCTGAACTATGTAGCCCTATTTTATGAATATAGGGATTTAAAAGTCCTATCCATGTGAAGTCAAGGATTTTTTTAAAGAGATGGAGTTTTTTTTTTCTGTTATTTGCCTTTCTCAAGAGAAGAAATATTTCATTCGAACTACAAGTACACGCAAATACTTTGAGATTTTTCTAATCCTTTTTGAATTCATGGAGATTTTTTCTTCTTCACAATATTCTGTTGAAGTAAGTTCATGTTGTATGAAGAACTAATCATTAATTTCCTATATGTGAGAGCTGAGCATATATTTTGACCATCAGTTTTATACCATTTTCAGTGCATCATTACCTCTAATGTTCAGGCATGGAGGACTTCTTATGGGATTTCTAAGAGTTTGTTTTGGGTTTTTCTTCATGAAGAGTGGTAAATCTTTGCTCCATGCCTCCATTGAAGTGTTTTTTAATTGTCTGCATCACTGGTAAAGTTGGAGGGTTTTTTTTTTCTCAACAAATCTATGTTTTATGCAACTTTGAAATAAGCACAAAGGGGTTTTTGCCTTCGTAGATATTGCAAAGATCACAGTACTGTGACTTTGTACAGTGACATTATTAGTCTTGCACTCAGGCCCAGCTGAGGTGTTGAATCTTCTATTGAGGTTCCTTGTTTACCTGCTCCACAAATCATTTATTTATGGTATCTAAGGATTTAGTCTCAGCTTAATTCCCTTATAGGATATTTGTTCAGGTGACATGGGGGTAATTTGCAGTCTCGTGTTGGAATTGTGTATGACACTGTTTGCAAGTTTTTTTAAGTTTTAAAAAATAAAGTTTTAAAAAATCCTGAAGGAACTCATGAGGACATATTTTCAGTAGTGTTAGCACCACCCTACAGATACCTCTGTGACTGCCATAAAGTCGGTTAACCAAGCTTCATTTCACAGAGGGATGGTCAAGACAGCACATTTCAGAAAGGAGGCCTGTTAATTTCTGCTGCTGAAGATTTAGCACACTCAGTAAATTAGTTAATCACTTTAATATATTTTTGTGTACGACAGGGTAAGAATGCATCCAACATATCACATGATAACTTTTTAATAAAATGTTATTACATTATGTTTTCAAAAAATCAGGCTAACTTGCTGGGTTCATATATATACCTATATATTGCCTACATATTCTATGTTGTATTGTTTGAACTAAAATCAAGTCATTTAACTTTTGTTAATGTGTGTAAACTCATTAACAAAATTCAAGATTTTTAACAAAACTTAAGATTTTGCCTGCATATACTGACTAGACATAACTGATCACAGAAAAAAAAAAAAAGGCTGAAAATAAGACTAAATTAAAAAATATTTAATGAATGATTGAAAATAAGCATGAAAAAATTTTTCAAACTCAAAATTTAATTTGCCTTTTTTTTGAACTGAAATTCAGTTACACTAAATAGAAATATTTGCTATATTTTGAAGTGTGAAAACATTCATGAATACAAACACATTATTAAT
>JAABPQ010024892.1:0-15769 GCA_033439865.1 Alcedo quadribrachys | reverse complement strand
CTGTGGACACAGAAACCCAGGGGCAAAAGGGCTCAACACAAGTGAGCAGCATCTGCAGCTTCAGCAGTGGGGCAGAATAGGCTGGTCTGGGGCAGAACAGGCTGGTTTGGGGCAGAACAGGCTGGTCTGGGGCAGAACAGGCTGGTTTGGGGCAGAACAGGCTGGTCTGAGGCAGAACAGGCTGGTCTGTTTCTGATCCTGGGACTCAGAGAGGATACAGAAAGCAGAACTTTGCAGACTGATGGGGTTCTGCACGAGCACATCCCCTGCCTTATGCCTGGCATCATGGCCAGCAGGGGCTGTAGCAACACCATGTCCTCAACTTGAGGGCTCTGAACTGTCAAGAAAACTCTGGTTTGCTCTTAAGTGCATTGTCAGTCCCAAGATGAGCACTTGCCCTGGGGCCTTTGCCTTCCTCAGGGTAACACAATCGTCCAGGACCACCATCCTGGTACCAGAGAGCACCATCACCCAGAGGTCTGCCACTTGGGAAGGAGAAGATCCAAAGGTGGCCCTCAGCCTCCCAGTCCCGTGGGAGGGGTGTGCTGGCTTCGTGGCACCTGGGGCTCCTGCAGGAACCCAGCACACACTGAACCCTGTTCACACCAGCACCCTGGTGGCTGGGCACAGCCCTGCTGCTCTCTCAGGCAGCTGGTGGCAGCTGTTTCCCAGCCAGCAGCAGCTTGACAGAGCACTTCAGTGAGTGTGGATTGCATCCACGTGCAACAGGAGGGAATGTTTGGCCAAACCAGCTTAATTACCCAGGAATTTGTCCACCACCCCTACAGCTAAATCCCTTTATTCTCCTAAAATTGCCAGAGACCTTTAATAGGCAGGATGGCCCAGTTTAGGCTCTTTATTGTGCACTGGCTGCTGTGGACTGGCTGGTGCCACCTCTGAAGCCTGCAGAAGCCGTGGGGTGTGCCCAGCCTGGAGAGCCAAGGTTGGCACTGTGGTTTCTGCTTCATGGCAAGGGGATGTGGCAGCTCTTGCTGACCACTGGCAGCCCCTGAAGGAGCAACCCCTGGAGCAGACAACAGCTTGTCTGGAGGAAAGCCTGAAAGCTGGAGGAATCAAGAGGACATGAAGGGATTATTGCTGCCTTGCTGTGCCAGGGCTCTGCTACACAGCTCGGCTGATCTCCCTTAAGCACAGCTCCCAGTTGCCTACTGGGAGGCCCTGCTCTCCACTCAGGGCAAAGTTTGCTGGAGTCTTTTCTGGGACAAGGGAAGGAAACCAGGGCAACAACCTGTCCTGCTTGTGATGGTGAAATAGTCCCTTTCCCTGTGTGCTGAAAGCCTCTCCCACCCAATTGCAGCACAAGGAGCCATCTGACACTCTCCCCACTCCAGGACAGGATTCAGCAGCTTGCAGGAAGTATTGCCTGACACTTTGGCACAGACACTGTTTGTTTCTTCTCTGTCTCTCTGCCTGGTGGAAAGAATCTGATTCCTTGATAAACCCAAACCTGACTGCCCCGAGAAGCATTCCTGGCATCCCTTCATCAGCCCTTCCACTTGGCTGGAAACCCTCCTTCCCTTGGCGCTCCCTGAACCTCCTCCAAGGCCACTCAGTCCCGTGCTACCACTTCTCCCGAGTGCTCTTCACCCCTCTTCATCCTGGCTTCTCTCCAGCCTTTGCACGACCGCTCTTCAGTCAACAGATGGCACTCGGGAACTGCTGGGAACGCATCTATGTATCTCAAAGAAGAGTTTCTCGGCAGCCCAGAGGCATCTTTGGCAGCAAGAACAGCGCAGAGCTCCCCGCAAGAAGCAAACTCCTCCCCTGGCTCCCTCGCTCAGCCTGCTCCTGTGGCCAGCTGCAGGATAAAAGGTGTTTGAGGCTCTTCCTGCAGCCAGCCTGGTCACAGATGCTCCCTAGGCTGGGAGGAGGGACCAGCCAGGATGGAGAGACTCTTCGGGATCAAAGGACTGCTGAGACACTCGTTTTTTAGTGTATCAACAGCCAATGAAAATGAGAATCCCACAGCTAGCTGCTGGTCCTGCTCAACACCCCCATAGCAGCACCTACCACAGCAGCAGCACAGGAACCTCGGGGTGTGCAGAGCAGCCCTGTTCCACCTGGAGGACACCTCTGTCCCCTCTCTGCATGTCAGCCCAGGCTGCAAGTTCTTGCCTCAAGTCCCATGAGTGAGCTCTGTGCCCACCCACCTCTCATGCCACCTTGAGTAACAGGATCTCAGCACCTCACCTGATACTTTTAGCACCTGAAAAACTTGTAGTTCTAGTGCAGGGTCTCTGAAGCTGAGTGAACAATAAGAGGATTTGTGTCCTCTAAGTTTTTCTTGCTCCCAGACATACACAGTCAGGTTTGCTGACCCCATTTGCTACCACAACCTTCAGATGTAGGACACACAGCCCAGCCTTGGGAGGGGTGCTGGGCTGTGGAAAGTGGCCGGGACAGCCAGTCAGGCAGGTTCTTTTCATCTTCTATGGAAATGTAGTCCTTGGGCAAAGCCTGGAGAGCTGCAGCCAGCAGCAGGCCTGCCCTGGGTGAAGCTGACATCAGCAGGGGCCAAGGGAGGTACCCCAGCCCAGAGTGAGGAAGACGTGGGCAGCCCAATGGCCTGGAACCTGCAGGTCACAAGCTGCAGATGAGCAGGACAAGACCCAGCTGGCTCTTGACACACTCACGTGGCCTTTGGCAACTACAGACAACCAAAGGTATTGGAGACAGGGCTGCTTTGGGGCTACACTGCTGGCAGCATCACCCACGGTCAGCCTGCTGCAGGAGTGGCAAACTCAGCAGCTGGTCCCCAGGCCCACGAGTGCCTCTCATCCCAGCCAGGCTCCATGAGAACCTAACCAACCTGAGATCAAAAGTCCAGAGACCAACCTCGGCTGCAGGGGCCAGGCTGGGGCTCCAGAGACCAACCTCAGCTGCAGGGTCCAGGCTGGAGCTCCAGAGACCAGCCTCAGCTGCAGGGGCCAGGCTGGAGCTCCAGAGACCAACCTCAGCTGCAGGGTCCAGGCTGGAGCTCCAGAGACCAACCTCGGCTGCAGGGTCCAGGCTGGAGCTCCAGAGACCAACCTCGGCTGCAGGGTCCAGGCTGGGGCTCCTGGGGGTCTCCACGGGGGTCAGGTCGCTGCGGTGCTGCATGGGCTCGGCCCGGGAGGGGCTCTTCTCCAGCAGGGCTGAGATGTGGAGAGGATTTGGAGAACAGGAAAAGTTCGAGAGGCACCGAGACACCTGAGAGGGGAGGAGATGAAAAGGGGAGTCAAGGTGGTAATTAAATATGAAAGGCACAGGTCAACAGTCATTAGCAGTGGGTGGAGGTGCACCAAGTGTCTGCACCGTGCCCGCTGAGGACTCCACTCCCTGGCACAAAACCCCTGCAAATGCCACTAATTCCATGCTCCAGCAGGATGGAAATCGTGATTCAAGAGGGTGAATTAAACGCTGGTTCTTCTCCCAGCCATGGGCAGAATTTGTGCCACGTTGGCTTCATTTCAACCCTTGCACAAGCTGTGATAAATTTATCACATTTACCGAGGTCCAGTGGCCCCTGGGAGGTTTCCTGACTGAACCCCACTCAGAAAATCCCCTGCAAAACACTTGTGGAGCTCTCTGTGCACTTGCCCGGTCCTTACTGGTCTCTGGGCATTCATTTGAGGTGTCCATGTGAGCTCCTGAGCTCCCTCCATGGGGAATGTGCCTCTGCATCTTGCTGGGGGCACAAACACTGGGATTTGGGTGGGCTGAAATGCAGGATTTAGGGCTGGGATTGTAAAAAGGAAAAAATAAAATTATTTTCTCACTGGAACACTGTTTCCTTCAGGACCTTCAAAAATAATGGATTAAAACCCACCCTTCCTTCAACCCTTTGTTAGTTAAATCTTTGGTTTAAGGTTTGGAGCAAACATTCAAACTTGCCTTCTTCTGGAAGGATCAGCTGAAATACTTTGAGCATTTCTGAAGCTCAGTTTCTAACCAAAAAAAAAAAAAAGCAGAAACATCCCAACAATTCGGAGAGATGGAACCTTCTCCCTGCACTCTCCCACTTGCTCTTGAGTCACAACGAGTGTTTTTCACCCCCCGTGGCTGTGATGCTCTGAAATGGCCATTTCAGCCAGTTTCCACTCCAGTGTCAGCTGGGGCACCCCTGGGTGGCACTGGTGCCACTGGGACAGGAGAGCTCGGTTCTCACTGAAGCCTGGCAGCCCTGGGGGTGAGCTGAGGATGCAGCTGTGACAGGGCATTTGTGGGGTCAGCAGGGGTCAGGGCTGTTGTGATGCAGCGAAAAGGGGCAATGCACAGCTGAGGACAGGCTGAGGGGCTGGCTCCTGCCTGGCTCTCTGGTTGCAGTGGGCACGCAGTGGGCACGCAGTGGGCACGCAGTGGGCATGGCTGGTGTCAGCTGCTGCCCGTGTTCTGTCGACGCAGGCTCAGAGGACTGAGGAAACTGCTGGTGCCAGCAGCACTAAGTGGCTTATGGGAGGGAATTTAACAGTAGCTCAGCTCTGATCAGCAATTAACACAACAATCGGGGATGGGGCTGGCAGCTCAGGGCATCTCCATCTCCCGTGGGGATCTGCCAGTCCTGCACAGGCAGTTTCTCCCAGCAGAGAGGGATTCTTTCTCAGTGCTACGTCCAACAGCCAGGATCAGGGGTGTGTGTCAGAGCAGTTCCACCCTCCTCCATCATACCTGCTCCTGTCCCAGCTGCAGCTTTGATCAGCACATTCAGAACCACCCAGAAACCCACCAGAGACTCCAAACTGGTTCTGGGGAAGCCCCCCCTGCTAGCCCTGGCTTTTCCCAGCAGGATGGGATTCAAACTCACCCTTTGCAACTCCTGTTTTGAAGGTGTTGTGGCAAAGCTCACCCCCATCTGAAGAATGACACCACAAAAAGCTCTTCCCAGCTGACACCCCTGGTCATTTTTCTTTTCCTCAGACTGGCACAGGCTGAGACTTTCTCCAGTCGTGGTCTCTTAGCACAGCCTGAACTCACCCAAGAGAGGAAGCAGGGAGCAGGAACCCCTTGAATAAACCCTGCTACAGAGCAACACAGCCCCCCCATCTCCGGGCTGCAGCAGGAGGGCAGTCACATAAATACCCCCCGCAGCTCCCAGGAAAACTTCCCTGCTGAAAAACGCGTTGAGCTGAGCATCTCCCAGTCACCTCGGCTGTGTTTGATAACACGGGTGCTCTCAGCCTGAGAGGTACCAGGAGAAACCACAGGAGCCGGCAGCGCTCGTTATCCCCCGCAAGCACCGCTAACGCAGCCGGAGGGCTCGGGGAGGACGGAGATGCGGATCAGGAGCGGGAGAGCTCGGGGAGGAAGGACCCGGAGGGCTCGGGGAGGAGGGAGCTGCGGGTCGGGAGGCGATGCCGGAGCTGTGAGCAGCGGGGAGCATCCTTGCAGCCACCTCGGGAGGCTCTGCGGGAGCGTTCTGAGCACAAACTGGGGAGCATCCTGCAGTCCTGCCATCCTCCAGCCACCTCGGGAGGCTTTGAGGGAGCGTTTCGAGCACAAACTGGGGAGCATCCTGCAGTTCTGCCATCCTGCAGCCACCTCGGGAGGCTCTGCGGGAGCGTTCTGAGCACAAACAACTCTGTCTGCTGACACAGAAGGGCTGGATGCAAAGCAGGGAGCAGAAGTCTCCAAGGATGTACCTGCCTCCTCCTCCTTCAGGGAGCTGGAAGGTTTTTAATAGGATGATATTTTTTTTTCCTAGTGGGGAAATGTCAGTTCAGGAAAAGGGACTGGTTTTTTGGGGTTTTTTTTTCACATGCTGTGAAAGCAAATCTGTTTTTAAAAAATAATAATGTTCTGAAATCTTGGAGCTCTTTCTGTGCTTCCAGAACAGACCCACAGACAACAGAAATGGGCTCATCTCCCACCCGTGTGTTCCTCAGCATCAGCCAAACCCCCGTTTGTGCAAAGCTGTGCCACTGAGCAGTGTCCACTGTCCCTCCCCGTGGGCTCCTTGGCATGGTTATTAACGCCCTGTCCTTCTGGAAGGAGAACTGCAGGCCAGTGGCCCCACAGCTTTACTGATTCCTGGGGATTTAAAAGGGAGTGTTTTCCCCACTCAGTGTGCCAGCAGGGCCAGCTCTCCTCGGGTGCTGGGCACTGTGTGCTGTGAGGCTCCTGGGTGCAGTGTATTTGGAGGAATTGGGCTGGAAATGTGGATCTCATGGGAACTGCAGGAGCCTGGGGGAAGGATGGCTGCTCTGCAGGGGTTTCATCTCATGGGAGGATTGAGTCCAGTCTGGCAGGACCACACTCTGAGGGGTGTTGGAGAGATCCTGTCCCACCATCAGCTGTGACTGTCAACCCTTCTGGAAGCTACAGAGGCATTAATCAGAGTATGTGGATACATCCCAGTGTCTTCTCCAGCCTTCCCCGGGGCTGAGAATCGATGTCCCAAACCCTCATGAGAAGAACATTCACGTGCAAAGGGCGGATGAGTCTGGGCCGTGTCAGGATGCTCCGAGGGAACTGGCTCACTGTCAGTGCTGCTGGGGAACAGTGTGAACACACGGGCTGCTGCAGAGCCAAGGTGGCTGTGCTCCCAGCACGAGGCACTGCAGAGAACAGCCCCACATCTGACAGCGAGACCTCCCCAGCCCAGGCAACGCTGGCTTGGGGCTGCGTGAGCACACACAAACCCATCACTGACTCCACTCGCAGTCTACGTTGCTGCCACATGCCTGGCACCTGCAATTGTGTCAGTGGGCACGGGGAGGTTTCCAGCTCAGAAACCTCCAGAAGCTGCAGAGGGTGTGTAGAACGAGCTGTGTGCAGGGAAGGCGAGTGGGGCTGTGTTTGATGGCTCAGCACCAGCCCCACCGTGGACCTGCCCTCTGGCTAAGGAAGCAATTTCACGGCCGAGGCACAGCAGGTTTGTGCGGCAGAGGAGCCCAGCCCTGCTGCTGCTGTAGCCGTGGAGCTGTTCCAGCACGGGAGGTGACTGGCAGGCTGCCATGGCTTGCAGGAGCAAAAATACCCTTGCAGCTTTATTGCTCCAGTGAGCAGTGACGGGCCAGGGTTCCAGCAGAGCTGGCTGCAGATCTGCCAGACACTTCACTGCCTGGAAACCAGCAGCCTGCAGCAACCTGCAGCAGCTGCTCCCTGATCCACAGCCTCCCCTGGACCACCCTGGCTCAGCTGGCCAGGAATGTGATCTGGCACCACCCAGAACATCGTGGCGGTGCCCCCGTTGCAAGCAGTCAGCTCTGAGGGTGCTTTTCCACCCAGCACTGCCAGCAGCAGGGTTGGCAGGGATGTGTCCCCAGCCAGAGACAGCCCCAGACCTCTCTGCCTCCATCCCGTGCTTTGCCAGGGAAAAAACATTCCTCTGCATGAAGGATGGTCACAGCTTGGGGGAATTGTCTTGTGGGCATCATTTCTGTCTCTCAAACAGTTTAGGAGCCCCATTTGTTCAGCCTTCCTGACTGGTCTTGAGGGTTTTTTTTTTTGCTTGATGATATCTTTGGAGCAGCCTCCCCTGGAATGGCACTGAGATCAGCTCCACCAGCCTCCAACTAGCCAGGCAGGGACAGTGGCAGTATTCCAGATGGCAGCAGGCACTGGGGACAGCATCAGCTTCTGGCTGCTGGGCACAGGCAGCTCCTCCACTGCAGCAGAGCAGGGACGGCAGCCAAGAAGATTTTGAAGAAAAAGAACTCCCGGCTTCCAGGATCTCGGTGGCCGGCAGCCGCCTCCCCGCACCGCCTGCGGGTGGGGTCCAGGCGCAGGTCTGGGCGGAGCTCCCTGCACCGCAGCCCCCCTCCCGGGATGGGGATGGCAGGGCAGGAAGGCAGCGGTCTGTCGGTGCCCGTTGCGGGACTCAGCGGTTCCTCCTCCGCGCTGGACGCTCGCGAAGCCGCGGGGCGGGATGCGGGGCGGGGAAGCAGCAGGACGCGGGGCTTGGCCGGGAGGTCCGGGGCTCGCTGTGCCGGCTGGTGAAGCATCTCCGGGGGGTTCCCGTGCGGTGTGTCCACGCTCAGCCTGCCCCTGCTGAATCCCTTCAGCTGGAGAAGGAAAACCCAGATCGGGAAGAAGTTGGAGAGTGCAGAGGATCTGTCCTCCTCATTTTCCCACCCCGGGGCTCTGAGTGGACTGGGCACCAGGAGAGCACCAGTCTGACCAGCAAAGCTTTTGCCTGCTGCCTGGCAGGGGCTGGGAGCTGCTGGTGTCTGCAGGCAGCAGCTCTCAGGCACACACAGGGGCTGAAGAAGGGGCATCTTCACCTGCAGTCAAAGCAGCTTCATTTTTTAAATTCCCTTTGCCCTATTCTTATTTTTTTTTCTTCACTGGTCACCTCTAGCATTGACTAACCCGTTGTGGATTCAGGGACATGGGCCTTTGGCTGCTGCTGAGATGCTCTCAGGTTTTGGCCAAGGCCTGGCTTTCCTTTGCAAGCTGCTGCTGACACTTCATGTTCCTTTCTACCCCCGCTCCGAGGGAGCCAAATGTCAGAAAGGGATTCAAACTGACTGGCAGCGTGGGAAGGAGAGCAGAGTAGCTCCAGGGCAGGGATCACCTTTGCCCCCTCCTCCATCCCAGGGATGCCAGCCAGTGGAGGCTCTTTGTTGAGAACTTGCATAGTTTAGAACTACAGAGTAGTCTGGGCTGAGCTTCCAACCCCTGGAACCTCTCCCGGAGCATCAAGAGAGGGGAAGAGCTGCCACAACCAAGGCCCAGGACAGCAGTAGCTTGCAGGTCCACCTTGCTAAAAAAGAGCCATGAAATGAGTCTATCTGAAGAGTAGCAAGAAGGGTTCTGCAGGCTCGTGGACCCACGATGCCAGTCCTAGAGGTACAATTATCTCAGAGACAGATCCCAGCACTGCATAAAACACACGACTTACATAAGAGCCAAAGTGAACTAAGAGGAGCTGCTACGCTCTGATCCACAGGGACAAGTCACTGCCAGCTCCTGACAGAGATACAGGAGTAGAGCAGAAAGGGCAAAGCACAGGAGGCCTTGTCTTGTGACAGCATCCGTGGAGATGAGCCAGAGTGATCCGAGCCAGAATAGCCAAATGCTACCAGTCAGCAAGAGGAGGCAAACCAGTGAGAGCCCAGGACCAGCAGGGCCCAGCAGCCTGCCCTGTCCCAGTGCTGAGCCAGCCTGGGGTGGGAGGTGCTGAGCTCTGGATTGAGAGGCAGGGCACCCTGAACAGCTGAATGCTGCCCGTGGAGGTGCTGGCTGAGGGTGGAGGAGAACAAACTGTGCTGAAAGTCACCGTGCAGTGGGACTGCAGCACAAGGCACAGCCACTGGGAAATGCTCTGGGGCACCTCTGCCAAGCCGGGCTCAGTCCTGGCAAGGAGGGGAGCCTTGCTACTGACTTTGGCACAGGAGGAGCCTCCAACCCGGGTGGGTGACTTTGCACACCCAGAGGTGTTGGCTTCTGAGCCAAGCTTCTCTGGACATGGTCTGCTTCTTGTCTGAGAGGGGAGCACGAGTGGGTGGTGAGTGGGATGCTCTGAGCAGCACTGGGCTGTACAAAACGAAGGAAGGAGATGCTTCAAGTGGAAAATGCTTCAAAGCTTGAAGATTTTTGTTATCTTTTCCACAGGTCGAGGAGATCACATCTTCTGTACATCCCTCAGCCACCTCTTTCATCGTGGTCCTGTTCACCTCCTTGTGTCTTTTCCCTCTCCTGTCCCCTCTCCTCCTTTCTCTGTCCCCAGCTTTCTTCTCTTTTCCACATGCATCATTACTGCTTGTTGGCTTTTTTCATATTCCTGACCCTACAACTCCCTCTTTTGATATTTTTCTCTTTGCTTCTAATTTTTTTTTTTTTGGTCACCTCTCTCTGTCCCTCTCACTCATCCTCCTCTTCCTCCACCTTCCTCCACGTCAGAGGGCCACTGGGGACCAGCTGGACCCGTCTGATGCTGGCAGGTCTGGCCTGTGGGTTGCCATGGCAAAGAGCCAGCTCCTGTGCTGATGAAGAGCAGAAAAAAATAAAGCCAACAGGACGTGCAGCCCAACTGCTCCAGCCCTGGTCGTGTAACAGCAGCCCCGAGGGGGAGCAGGAGCAGCCCCCCTGGCTGCCCCACACGGTGCTCTCCCTGGCTAGGCTCTGACTGAGGGCAATTAAAAAGAAATTAATCCACGTGGCAAATACTTAGCAGGCCACGGAGGAAAGCTGCCAGGCTGTGGGAGTGGGGAAGCCACAGACAGGGGGTTCACACCTCGGGCTGAGCTAAACTAGAAGCCTGCCAGGAGCAGGGGGTGTTTGCAATTCCTGTCTCCACCACCCCTGCAGCTCCCGTGGCTTTATTATTGCCATTCCTGTCACAAGCACTATTACTGTTTAGCATCAGGGAGGGAGAAAAGCAAATAGCACCCCTGTCCTTGTCACCACATTAACACCAGCCAAGCTTCCCAGCAGCCAGCAGGCCAGCCAGCAGGCTTTCCTGCTGGGACACCCCACACAAGCCACTCTGTGGCTGCTCCTCATGCTGATCCTAGAGGGAAGTGAGATTTCTGTGGCTAAGGCTCAGAAAAGTGGGGGCACCTGGGGCACCCGACAGCCCGGCCCAGCAGGGATCATCACACTGGGACACTGGTGTCAGCCTACGGTCGCCCACCCTGGCATTAGAAAAAGCTTTTCTTTAAACTGCCTTGGGCATTTAAGTCATTAAGGCAGGAAGAGCTTATTCTAAGCAGCTGGAGGATTAGTGGGATTTAGAGGATACTCTCCAGTCTAATACTCTCCTTTTTGCTTTGGCTTTTCTGTAGCACATCAAGCTAAAAGGATGCCACCCTCGTGAGAAAGAAGGTCACTGCCACGGGCATGGTCATGAGAAAGGAGAAGGTGGTAACCACTGCTGTGGCCACACACAGGGTGATCAGAAGGGAGGAGGGAGAAGGGAGGAGGGAGAAGGGAGGAGGGAGGAAGGAGAAGGGAGGAGGGAGGAAGGAGAAGGAGAAGGGAGGAGGGAGAAGGGAGAAGGAAAAGGGAGGAGGGAGGAAGGAGAAGGAGAAGGGAGGAGGGAGGAGGGAGAAGGAAAAGGGAGAAGGGAGGAGGGAGAAGGGAGGAGGGAGGAAGGAGAAGGGAGGAGGGAGAAGGGAGAAGGAAAAGGGAAGAGGGAGAAGGGAGAAGGGAGAAGGTCACTGCTGCTCCCATGGCCATACACACGGGGCCAGGCCCTTCCTAGCACTAGTAATGTGGTGGTGGTTGTCATGGGAGAGGTTTTGGAAGCAACAGCCACTGAGTCCTCCACAAGGTGCGTGGGAAAGGCTCCCCAGGGCACCAGGGCCACAACCCAGTGCAGTTCCATGGCATCAGCAGATGTTACAGGGCCCTACCGGGAGGGGAACGTGTCTGACCTCTCGCGTTCTCCGCACTTCCAACTCAGTTGTTTCACAAGCGCCATCTGTTTCAACAAACTGTTACTAAATGCTGCTAAACCCAGCGGCTGAACCCACACGCTGCAAACTGCGGGCCCGGCAGCGCTGCCGGTGGGAGGGTCTGGGCCAAAGCAGGAGCACAAACTGCCGAGGTGGGCCGTGCAGGTTGTGACCCCGCACCCCTCCACAAGACTCCAGTCGTCGGGAGCCGTGCCCTGCCCGGGGCGAGGCCGGGAAGGGGGTTTTGGTGCCGGCGGAGCGGTTTGGTCCATCCATCTCCCGGCTCGGACAACCGGCTGCTCCCCGATCCAACCGCGCCGGGTTGACCGCGGAGGCGCCGGGCTCGCCGCTCCCCGGGGGGCCCCTCGTCTCTCCCCGCGGCCATTGGCCGCCCGCACCGGGCCCGCCTCCGTCTCCGCGCCCGCGCAAGCGCCGCTCCCTCCCCCGCGCAGCGGCCGCGCCGGCAGCTTCAGCACCGCGGGCTGCGGACAGCGCTCGGCACCGGCCATGGAGCCCGAGCCGCCGGCCGCGCCCCGGCAGCCGCCGCACACGCAACCGGGGACGAGGCGAGGCCGTGGCACCGCCGCGCACAGGTGGGAACGCGGGACGCGGCGAGGAGATGCGGGGATGCGGGGGAAGGGGGCGGCGGGGCCGGGGGGTTCCCTCCGCTCCCACCGGGGGAAGACGGCGGGGGTCGGGCTGCGGGCGAGCCGCTGCGGCGGCGGGTGGGGGGGAGAGATGCCGCCCTGCCGCCAGCCCCGCAGATGGGGGTGAGGAGGGGGTTGGTGCCAGCGGGGTGTTGCCGGGGTGGGGTACACGGAGGTGGCCGGAGCCAGCGGGGTGTTCCCAGGGTGGGGTACACGGAGGTGGCCGGTGCCGGCAGGGTGTTCCCGGGGTGGGGTACACGGAGGTGGCCGGAGCCAGCAGGGTGTTCCCGGGGTGGGGTACACGGTGATGGCCGGTGCCGGCAGGGTGTTCCCGGGTCTCGGCACGGAGACCCCACCGAGGTGCGTCCCGTCCGGCCGCCAAGAGAGCGGGCAGAGCTTCTCGGTCCTGCCGAGCACCCGCCTCGGGCTGAGCTGGGCTGGGCTGGGCTGGCAGGGCTGTGCTCCCGGGTGGTGCCCCGGTTGTGGTGCCCGGGGGCAGCAGCCCGGCTCGGCCTCCCTGGCCCGTTTCACCCTGCGACGGGGGAGCTGCTGCCGCTGGAGCTCGGCGTGGTTCGGAGCTCACTGCGCAGGGCGAGACTGGTTTTCATTGCAAAGATCTCCTCTCTGAAACCCTCCAGCCCTCATCTTCCCCCCGCCCTGCGCCATATGCTCCCTTACCTGGTGCCTCACAGCAGGCCGGCAGCCACCGTCATCGCTGCCTGGACACATCGGGGGCAAGGAGCCGCCCACAAATGTGCGAGCCCGAGGCCATTTGTTAGACCGGAGGCAACGGCGCTTCTGAGCTCTTCAGATCGCCTGAGCCCGGGGTGAACTGAGCACAAATTCCTTCTGAAAACCAAAGCGTTTCGCTCCTGCCCGGCACGGGATGGTGGAGCTGAGACATCCTCACCTGGGGGATCCAACCAGACAGGCACTTCTCCTCAGACAGCTCTGACGATGCCAGTGAGCTCCCGTCTCAGTGACCAGGACACAACCAGCACGGGGGTCCATCTCAGCATCAAAGGAGACAGAGCTGTCACTGGAGCCCCACTCACTCTGCCTGCCAGAGGAATCACAGAATCATGCAATTGAAGAGACCTTTAAGCTCATCCAGTCCAACCATCCCCCAGTATCACTGACCCATGGCCCTCAGCACCGCATCTCTGAGGCTTGGAAACCCCTCCAGGGATCCTGGGGACTCCACCCCTGCCCTGGGCAGCCTGGTTCCTTCCTTAAACAGGTCAAAGAGCAAACAGGTCTTTGAATGGATGCTGCAACCTTAAGGAGTTAAGTTACAGAGCTGAGTTAAACCACCTGAACAGGGATATTTTGAATTTCACTCCTCTGCTCACTCAGGAACTCCAGTTGATGGCAAGAAAGAAGGCAGCTGCCTCACTCCTGAGCGTGCACAGAGATGCTCCTTCACTCCAGGCTCTTCACACAGCCACGAAAGGGTTAGCTCTGGAGTGCCCACCCTCTGCTCCCAGCCAATGCTCCTCATCCTCAGCTCAATTTATCACCAGGAAAATACAGCTATTTGGAAACACCACCTTCCTCTGGCCTCCTCCAGGCTGAGGCAGCAAGGTGGTGCCTTCCTTTCTCTTTACATTTAATTTCCTTGCTTTTTTTTCCTTCAAAAGGCTTAGCAGGCACGAGTGTGCCAGAGCATTTGGCACTGCCATAGAGCCAAGTGCATCCAGAGCTGTTCCAGCTGGGTGGGGACCTGCAGCCCTTTGTGTCTGGTTGTACCCAGCCCCGTGTGCCCGCAGCAGCAGCTGCTGCCTGGGGTAAGAGGAAGGCTGTTGAGGGACTCAGTGGAGAGGATTAGAAAGCAAAACTTTCCTTGGCAGACTCCGTGGGAAGCAGAGTTTTGCAGTCTCATTAATTTTTCATGATGATTTAACATACTCAGGAGCCTCATTAACAAAAAAAGATCGTCAGTCTTCTCAAGGATACACGCTCTCCTGCTGCTAGACAGAAAGCAAAACAAACATCTTCCAGTGCAGCAGGATCCGACCCAGCCTGAGGAGGAGCTGGACTGCTCTGGAGTGCCTGTGAGCTGGAGGAGGAGGAGAGGGTGGAAAGCACCGAGCTCCTTCCTCACCTCTGGAAAAGGGCACTTTGCCTCCTTCAAAATCACAAGCAGAGCAGCTCTTTCTTCTCGAGAGCTCCACTGCTGGTTGGCTGTGTTCAAAGAGAAAACCTCTATTTAAATTCCATTACGAAAACCCATTCCTAAAAAGTCGTTTACAGCTCTCAAAGAAGAAGCCATGAGATGGCAGCTGGCCTAGAGCACGTGGGTTTAATTCAGAAACAATTTACTCTTTTTTTTTTTATGTCATTTGGGAAAACGTGTGCAGCTGATAAGCAGAACCTTGTAAGAAAAAAAAGAGAAAGATAATAAAATCAGCTTCTTTTTTTTTTTTTTTTATGAATGAAATTTCACAGCGTTTCATGTCTAATTGAGCAACCAGGGCAGAAGGGCTCTGGTTGCAATCAAGACACAACCTCTTGCCCTTTCTCTTGCCTTTTACTCCCCGTCGAGGTTGTTCTGTCAGCAGCAGGAGCTGTGACTGACTCAGGCACCAGACAGCTCCATTCACGGGTAGGTGTTTCCCATCTTTCATATGCAAAGTGCTGCTTTCCTGATCCTCTCTGTAGTATTGGAAGGGTGAGGTAATCTTCCTGCTAAAAAAAAAAAAGAGAGGTGCTTTTAGAAGATCCTGGGGGTGAGGGTGGTGTTAGCGACACAGCAGTGACTGCTCCCTCCAAGCTGCCTGTGCCTGCTGCTGCTCCCGGGAGAACACGGCTGCACTCGGGGTGACTGGGGCAGCCCCATCGCTTGGGCTCCTGCCTAGGGAAGAGATGTGGAAGCAAATCGAGTGATAAATGCAGCTCCTCGCCGGGGGTGACAGGAGCAGTGAACTCCCTTGCCCTCCTCCTCCTCCTCTCTTCTCCCAGCATGGCTTTGGCTGCATCCAGCTGAGCTTGGAGGTGAAAACAGAGGCTGCCAGGCTGCCTCTCTAGGCTTTTCTGTGGCTCCCCACTCAGCCCCGGCACTGCCAGATACCTGACTCAACCCAGACTGGGAATGAGCGTTTCAAACTGGTTCCCTTCCCCCGAAGTTAATCTGCATTAGTGACAAGAGGAGTCCAGCGCAGAGCTCTGCCCACCTGTCCTGCCTGGCAGTAAGCACCCACCAGAAACCCCCCCGTGGGCATTTTCCCAGCACAGTAAGGTCCTGCAGGGCCAGAAGGGTTCCTGTGACACGGCTGCACACCACACGTCCAGGCCTCCAGCACTGTAGCTGACAGGCAGTGGAGCAAGTGAATTCTGCAGAGCTGCCAAGCAGTGATTATCCAAACTGATCAGCATTGGTGAGCCCCAGGTTTCCCTGGAGATTTGGGATAACCAAGGTCACATCGTCATGGAGCTGCAGAGAGACGAGCATAAGGCAGCTCATACCCAGAGGGTGATTAACAGAACTGTAATTGTTTAGTCTGAAAAGGAGGTCATGAAGGAGAGTCACAAGTGAATAATTTGATGTAGGCAAAGTCCCTCTAAAATATGAAGTCGCTGGGCAGGCAGGGGATGGAGTAAGAGACAACAGGCATGGGTGGAGTAAGAGACAACAGGCAGGGGATGAGTAAGAGACAACAGGCAGGGGATGGAGTAAGAGACAACAGGCAGGGGATGAGTAAGAGACAACAGGCAGGGGATGGAGTAAAAGACAACAGGCAGGGGTGGAGTAAGAGACAACAGGCAGGGGTGGAGTAAGAGACA